>JAHWFP010139387.1:131778-205380 GCA_023313725.1 Lithobius niger
TTGTTTAAACGATACTGGACGATGCAAAGTGGCAGATAACAACAGCATCTCGGTAAACAATGAAACTTAATTTACCATACCACAATATTAGCCAGCTAAAAACAGTTGTTTAAATGATGCATCAACCCTTGGCATAAACTGCTGGAAGATTAAAATTAAACGATTAGTGAAATTCGGTTAAATATTGAAAACGTGCCAAAATACACAGTCGGGTTCGCTCACTCGATCAGCGTTTATTAGCGTGCCAAAAATAATTTGGCGCTGCGCATGGGTGGTATTTGATGCACTGTTTGTAACATGCAGATTAGTAAAATTGATTTTGGCCTAAAAAAAAGTAAATAGGCTTAAAAACAGGCTTAGCACCGAAAACCCGATAAACGAACTTCTATAAGGTGAAAATATATTCCCCTTTTAAATTTGGAAAAGATCCGACGACGTCAGTCCTAAGTAGTAGCACAAGCCTAACAAAAACAGCAGAACTTAAAGGTGCCCAGTCACCGAAAATGACAGGTTGCATCATCTAGCGCCGTCTACCATTATTTAGTTTTATGTAATATGGTAATAAAAACAAGCTTCAACCAGGTACCCCTGATAAGTTTCTGTTTTTATATGCCATGAATATATACATTACCTGTCTTAATCTAAAATCAGACCTAGTCAAACAGTGGAGGTGGTCCCAAGATTGAGAAGTACCTCTGCTGCAAGACGGCGGCCCCAGGATCAAAGATCCAGTGAACCAAGCATCATCCCGATGGGCGGAACCGTCCTGACTCCCGAGTCTGAGAGGGTGACAGCGAGGTTCAGCATTTGAAGGCCGCGGATCCGGATCCGGATCGGGATGACGGTCTTATTCCGGCCCAGAGGAATGAGCAAGGTCAAAAAAAAGAATAGAATGACAAGGCCCATTACCTCAAGATAATGAAGGCTGGGAGGGTCCAGGACGTGGTAACCAATGACCGTGGTTGAGCGCTGGGCGAGGCTGGGCGGGTCTGGAACTGTTGATCCTTGAAGGGCTGTTGTTGAGTTTGAACAGTGACTGAAGCTCTTTCTGCTGGGTGTGCAAATGCAGGATAACTGATGCCGAGTGAGAACATAAGTGCATTAGAAAAAGTACGAGCCAGATAAATGTAGGTCTGTGCTCGTGTAGTTAAGAGTTGTGAAGAACCGGGACCGTAGCAAGGCAATGTCAGGTGTCAAACTTGTAAATGCATGCATAGTAACTGCATTAAGTGTCGAAAATGTCTGTGGAAGATCAGAATTTCAGGGAAAATGAGTGAAGATTTTGTTTGGCGCTGCACTTGTAAGGTGCCAGTTCTCAACGAAAGAAACGGCAATAACGGGTTAAACTAAAGCAAGTCGTTATGGTAGAGCCCGGAATTCCAGAGCAACTGCGGAGGTGTGTTGCTGGCAGTCGTTACATGGGAAGATATGTGTGGACGTTATGGAACAGGGAGTAAGACTCGGTTATACTGGAACAAATGTCGTAGCATTGTCATACTGCCACACACTGTATGCACCAATATTTGGGAGAGCTAGAGTATCCAAAGCGGCGGACCATGCCATGATAAGGGGTCCGGTGTTGGGTAGGAACGGTGGACCTGAGGTTGACGCGTCTTGTGGTATAGCTGGTGCTGGCAATGAAGGAAGAGGATCAATGGCCAGGATAGGAGATTCGGGGGAACCGATGTTTAGAGGAGCTGGAGGAACTGCAGTTTTGGGTGGCGGGCTTATAGTCCAGTCAACGAAGGCTCAAATATGGCAAATGGTGGAATAAAATCCCAAAGTCTTGAAACTTTGCAAGGTTGTTCGGGCAGGCCTAGTAATGACTATATCAAAAATCCTGATTATCTGGAGGTGAGCTGGCTTAGCTAGACCATAAAATACCCCAAAATAGATCACTTTTTATTCGTTTTCCGATAATATCTCGGAATCTGTGGGTCCTACCAGAAAACTGCTCCCTACAAAAGTTAAAGAGGACAAAATTTACCACAAACTTGATTCTATACATTTTTTCTCTAGCACTAGTAGTTTACGAGATATTAGAGTTCTAAATTTGAGAAATCTCAGTCATTGACAGAGATCTACTATACGGGGTGCACATAGATTAGGAGGCCCGACCCTAACCGCATTTAAGTTACTATATCAATCATATAACATCAAACACTTATTCACCACTATATATATTTATTTGTTACATCAGGTTACTACACATAACATCGAATCATAACTTCAAATACATATTTAATAACATCTCATTAAGTCAAAGTAAACGTCCTCCTGAAGGTTATTGTCCTGAACAGTTGGTGTCAGGCTATTCAAATTGTCACCGTGGCAGTTGTGGCAGATATCAGTGCAACTCACGCTTATTTTCCTGCACCCACACTAGTTTCCACAACCTGTGGTGCATCTGCTAAATATGATGTTGAGGACAGCTTCAGGGGCAACGGGATATTTGGTTGCCGTGACATTCTAACTACACTCCCAACCCCAAATTGCAGCTGGTATATAATTTCCGATCTAGATTGGCATGGTACCTATGCAAGTGAGGGACGTTTAGTAGGAGAAACTCTACTGACTCAAGAAAAATCTGTGTCCTTCCTCCAGTACATCAGTTTCAATCTAATGAACATAAGCCCAGGCTGATCAAGATGCCCTCCAAACTAAATGGCAGAGGAGTAAAATACCTTCAAAGACCTGATGATGCTGACAAGCTCATTGTCAGGAGAGTATCACCAAAGCGAGTAGCAGTGACAATGTAGCCATTGTTGGGGAAGATGTAGATCTATATTTCTTCTTACAGCTCGAACAGCTACACACCGAAATATATTCTTCTATAAGCCCGGTAATAGAAAGGTAGGAACACAGGTATTATCTTCAACCCAACAACAGAAGGGCCTCAAAGATCTCACACTATTTGCTCATGCATTCACAGGGTGCAACAAGACAAACTTCCTTCATGAAGGAGAAAGAAGTTGGTTACAAACTACTGTTACAACGTGAGGCATTGCGTTCAGTAGATGTGTTCAACCACTCGACTTCCAAGTATTAACATGTATCGAAGGTGATCACAGTTTTTCACGACTCTGTATAGAGCTACTCCTACTACAACATCCCTCAACTTGCATAGGCACCATGACTTCAAAGGCACCATGGCAACAAAGTCTACCACCAACATGAAGTCGGAGCTACTATTCCTCCCTCCCTCAGAAGGTGCAGCTTTGCAATGCTTATTTCGTGTTTTCCACCAACTGCAACTATGGATGGGTAATGAGTTACCAGCTAGCTGCACTTTGGGGTTGGGAGCCTAGCAGAATGGCAATCTTGCACCTACTGCAATCAAAGATGCTGTAGGCCCCGAGGTTGTATCAACCTCATAGTTTGGAGATACACCACATGTTGTGAAGACAAGTGTCGGTGCAAGAAAATAAGCATGAGTTGCACTGTTATCTGCCACGATGACTGAATAACCTGACACCAACTGTTGAGGACAATAAACTTCAGGAGGAGGACGTTGACCGCGACTTGATTTGATATTACGATGCGATGTAATATATAGTAACCTGGTGTAGTAACTGCATATGTAGTAAATAAATATGTATAGCAGTAAATAAGTGTTTGGTGTTATATGATCGTGTACTAACTTAAACGAGGTTAGGGTGTATTCACCTGATCTATGTACACCATGTATAGTAGATGTCTGGCAATTTCGAAGATTTCTTAATTTTCGAACTTGAATATCTCGTAAACTACTGGTGCTACAGAAAAAATGAAGAGAATCATTTTTGTGGTAAATTTTGTCTTCTTTAACGTTTATAGAGAACTTTTTTTTGGTAGGACTCACAGATTCCGAGATATTAACGGAAAACTAATGAAAAGTCACTTTTTTGGGGTATTTTACGGTCTAGCGAAGCCAACTCACCTCCAAATCATCAGGAATTTTGATACAGTCTTTACTAGACTTTCCCAAACAACTTTACAAAGTTCCAAGACTTTGGTATTTCATTCCACCTTGACTATTTTGACTGGACTATTAGGTGAATGGCCGCTCGAGGAGGTCGTATCATGAGGGGACCGATGCGAGACAGATGATCATAGGGTGAATGTCTAGTCTTGGAGATTGTGGCTTGTTGTTCGCTCCATGAAGGTGTTGAAGGAAGGGGAGATAACCGTCCGAATTTGCTGCGCAACGAGATTCCAGCTCCTAAGAGTATCATTCCGGTTCTGGAGCTGACCCATTTGTGCTGCCCGCGTAGAATTCGATGCTCGTAGATACCGTATTGTGGAATCCAGTTCACGGTTGGAATTCCGCAGAGCAGGAATGTTGGCTATTTCAGCTCGAAGAGTGAGAAGCTCAAGAGTGTCCGCATGATGCTGGGCCAAATTGATCGAGAAACTGCGAGCTATGGAAAGGAGTGAGGCCACATTAACATTAAACTGGGCCAAATCTGCGGGTCCAAGGTGCGGGTCCCGAAGGAGAGAGTTATGAATAGTTTTGGAGGATGGAAACGGAGACACGAACACTCATGGCAGGCCAGCAGGAACCAAAGCGGTGGAGGACGTAACCGGAACCGAGAGAGGAGGATGCGCCGGTGCGGCCGAAGAGGGAGTGACCGATTTGGATGGTGGAACCATTTCTTACTACCTGCAAATACTTACGTTCAGTAATTATGCTTAAAATCACCATTTTACGCTATCGCTGCTCATTTATCAACTAAAAAACTCCCTTTTTTAGCTTGTACCAAAACTTTCTCTCCACTCCCGCCAGGTGCGCTGCTACTCCTATCTAGGAGGCCGCCATCTTGTTTGGTCCCTTCATCACATTTTGAGCACGTCATTGAGATAGGACGTGCTGTGCATCCTACTTTTGTTTCGACGATTGAGAGGGGAATTATCAACTTTTTCAGGCAGAAAAATGGCCACAGTAGAGGAGGCTAGAGAACTGCTTCGTGAGAGACTTAAATCGAAGACGTTTGACAAGTGTACTTGCAAAAAACAGTCGAGGAACTTTCACCCACTTTGTCGCGAGTGCAGGCCGTGTAACTTCGTCACCAAAGTCTGTGAACTGTGCGATCTACACCATCGATCTACCATGAAAGAAATCCTACATACATGGAAAAAATCGGACCAAAAGGTGGATCAGAGAGCCAGGGCAGCAGCGGTTTCGGTGGACGAAAGACTAGTGGAAATGAGCAAAAAATCCGGAGATGCCGTTGGTATTTACACAACAAGAGGTGGAAACCAAGATGGCGTCGAACAATGAAAATGACTTCGCAGCGATCCAAGAAAGCGTGGTAGTGCAAGAAGATTTGCCGCAGCTTGATCCTAATATTTGCGGGACGGGACAGGTAGATTTTGTGCCTTGTTCTAATGAGATGCTACTTGCTTCGATGCAGGCCACGGCCAACGTGATTTTTGATGCAAAGGCAACGCGTCTCGAGCAACGAATCATGGACAAGGTGGATTCTGCCGTATCAGGAATCGACAAAAAGTTTGGTGTCTTCATGGCAGATATGCTCCACATGTTTAAACCTTTCTTGCCCAAGGAGGAGAAAAAAATCGGTGGAAGGATCGAGACATTTTTCGGATCTAGCCTGTTTAGGACTTGCTACGGTGCCGTTCCCTGGTGTTATGACGGACATCGAGTCGCCGTCCTTTGTGCAGTCGCCGCGGCGACAGGTGTCGCCACGTGATGAGCGGGAAATGTCGGGGGAGACGGACGTGTCACAAACCAAGTCAGGGGGTCGTTCCGACCTAGTGAAGAGTTCTGCGAAAGCCGGAAAATCGTCTAGACCATCCAGTCACAGGTCAGTGAGTAAGAGTACTCAAGCGGCCGCTCCCAGTGTAGGGAACAGGGGAGCGTGAAAGGCTCCAGTGGCAAAACTCTAAAAAACGTAGGAGTAATAAAGCCCAGTGAGGACAAAATTACGAAACTACTGAACATGATGAGTTCGTTTATGGCGACAAACACGACAGGCGTCAAGTCGCCACAAGTCGCTAAGTTGTCGCCGGCCGTGTCCACGATGCCACCACTGCGGGAGGACGTAAACGTGTCGCCAAAAGTGTGTCGCCGCCCAGTCGCCACCCATTCGTCGCCCAGTAGCCGCGTGTCGCCGATCCGTCTCCGCGTGTCGCCGGTCAGTCGCCACTTGAAGGGCAGTCGTCGCCGGCGCAGTTTTCGACATCGGCACTTCCAAAGGGTGCTGAACAGTCGACCGCAAGTGAGGGAGTGCCCGCCCCATGTATTTCAGGAGTGCACAGTTCCTCAAGGAAGAGAAAAGGGAACGAGGATTTGGGAGACGGCAAGGGAGCGGCTAAAAGGAGAAAAACTGGGGAAGATGAAAGTGACGGCCCTTCTGAGGTGACGGAGAATCTGAAGGGGGCAACACAGATGACCCGTTCAACGAAGGACCGGGGTATGTCCCATGGGCGGAATTTACTGAGGTTGCGCTCAAGCATTTGCGACATACTCGTTTCTTCAAGGAGGGCCTCCGCCAGTGGACGATCCAGAGGACCCCCCCATGGATACGTTGGCGAACGAGGCTAATCGCAAGCAGCGCCCCTCCCATCTGCCTCAATCCGCAGTGATGTTTAGGCAACTGCTTAACACGGAGTCGTTGACTAGGAAAAACGAACTGCCAGTTTCATCTGTAAAACCCCTGCCACTGCATGACCCAAAGAAATCGCATATGTTCTTCAAGTCTATGGGAAAAGGTGCCCCGAATAAAAAGAGGTTTCGGACCTTCAAGGAGGCCGAATATGTGACTGAACAATGTAACGTCGAACTGGATTCTATACCGAAGAACCCCTTCGTCGGACCCCTTCGTCATCCAGACCCTGGAGGAAGGATACACGCCGCCCTTCGTCACCAGACCTGCAACTACAGACTGCCCGCCAGACTGGCTGGTAGAGCGTTCAGAAACCCCAGAACTCATCCAAGAAATCAACTCACTGGTGAAAAAAAGGGCAGTGGAAGAGGCACCTCACGGTCCAGGTTTCTGGAGTCCAGCGAGAGTGATCCCAAAAAAGGGAGGAGGATCCAGAGTTATTTTCAACCTTTGGAGACGCAATGAACATCTTGTGAAGGAAAGTTTCCAAATGGAGTCGAGAGACTCCATTCGGGACTCACTCCAGCACGAAGAGTGGACCATTTCCATCGACCTAGAGGATGCGTATCTGCACATTCTCCTCCATCCTTCGGTTCGACACCTGTTCCGCCTTGTAGCAGGTCGGAAATCGTTCCAGTTCACCTCTATTCCATTCGGGCTAGCAATGGCTCTGTACGTGTTTACCCGGATGTTGAAACCAGTCTTGGCATATTTGCACATGCATCACATCAAAGCTCATGATTACTTGGACGATTGGCTGGTTCGGAACAAAGACAGGTTTCTTCTGACACGACAGTGGGAAATGTGTAGCTCCCTGTTCTTGCATTTGGGACTCGGAATAAACCTCAAGAAGTCAAGGCCTGTCCCGAGCTCCAGCTTTGTGTTCCTGTGTGCGGAGTTCGATACCGTAACAATGTTGGTAAGACCCGCACAAGAGAGGATTGTGAAGACAAGGACTTCGGTGGCCGCTTTCAACAAGAGAACCACAGCGACGGCGAAGGAGTTGGCGTCACTCATTGGGCTCTTGGACTCCAACGCCAGACTGGTCCCGCTAGGCCACTGGCGGGTGAAACCAATTCATTGGTTTCGGAAGACGGCATGGCAACCACGGCACAGCTGGAAGGATGTCATCCCGCTCCAAGACCTCCCGAGGAAGAACTTAGAGTGGTGGACGGTGAAGGACAACCTAGGGGTCGGAGTACCCTTGCACGAGACTGTACCAAATTTACTCCCGTTTTCGGATGCCTCCCTGACAGGTTTGGGTGCTCACCTGGCCGGGGAAGCTGTGTCAGGCGTTTGGGACGAGGAGGAGAAGAACCTTCATATCAACGTCCTGGAACTAAGAGCGGTCTGGAAGGCACTGCTTACCTGGAACACGAGGCTGGAACATCAGGCAGTGGGCATCCTGTGCGACAATGCCACGGCTGTTGCATATGTGAAAAAAGGGGGAGGCACCCACTCGAAGTCCCTCATGGAAGAAGCCTCCATCCTGTTCGAGATCTGCCTACAGTACGGGATCACGCCGGTTCCTCGCCACATCGCAGGAAGTCTCAATGTGTGGGCGGACGAGTTGTCCAGGGGAACACTGGTGCCAACTACAGAATGGAGGTTAGACCCACAAGTGTGCAAAGCCCTGTTTCTTCGGTGGGGAACCCCGTCTGTAGACCTGTTTGCGACCCAGCACAACACTCAGCTCACGTGCTTCGTGTCCCCCGTTCCCGGATGCGTTAGCTTGGGCGACGGACGCGTTGTCAATCAGCTGGGAGGGACTAAATGCATACCTTTTCCCACCGTTCAAACTCCTACAGAAAGTGATCAACAAGATGAGGGCGTCCAGAGGCAAGTTCATCTTGGTGGCCCCTTGGTGGCTGGCAGCTCCATGGTTCCCGGAGTTGATGGAGATGAGGAAAGAGGACCCAATCCCTCTGCCAATCACGGCAAACTTTTTATCCCAGCATCAGGGGAGAACTCTACACCAAAACCCTTCCATGCTGAACCTTCAAGGGTGGAAACTCTGAAGGGGGGGGGGGGGTTTAAAGAAGGAGTGGCTTCCAGGATCACGAAGTGTTTGAGAGAGTCTTCGCAACGTAACTACAACGCTAAATGGAAAAAGTGGTTTGAGTGGTGCGAGAAAACTGGCTGCGACCCGTGTAACCCGGACCTGCCTATGCTGTCAACTTTCTTTGAAGAACTTTTCGAAAAGGGTCTGTGATCGGCTATCAACTCGGTTTTCACGTGCGTAGGGGACCCCAAGACCGTTACCAACGTTGTGATTTCCAAGCAGATGACAGCTTTTGAGAATGGGAGACCAAGACAAGCTAAGTTGTTTCCTAAGTGGAATCTGCCCTTAGTGCTGCAAAGCCTAATGGGCGCCCTGTACGAGCCAGCTAGAACTGCGTCCATTCTATGCCTGACTCAGAAAACGGTGTTCCTGGTCGCGTTAGCTTCGGCAGCACGCCAAAGCGAGATGGCCGCCTTCACCAGGGACGAAGGTCATATTCATTTTGCCAAAGACTGGTCGGAAGTAAACTTAACCTTCCCGGCCCATTTTAGAGCGAAGAATTGCAACCCGGGGACTAAGCCAAGACCAGTGCGGATTAAAGCACTAAAGGGGAGTGGACAACCAGGAAACCTGGAACGTTTACAGTGCCCGATTAGAGCTTTGCGATTTTATCTAACCAAGACCGAGAAGAATGGAGGAGGAGCAAAGGGGAACCAGGGTCATAACCAGACTACTACACTGTTTCTGGATGTGGACACCAACAGTGGCGAGGTCCTGGATAAGGGAGTGTCACCTTTCAAGCTAGGGAAGTGGATCTGCACCGTGATCAAAGGGCATATGAGAACGGCCAGAATCATGAAGATCTCCCAGCAGAAATCAGAGCGCATGAGCTCCGAGCATTAGCTGCATCGTGGGCCTACGGCTGCGGCACACCACTGGATGAGGTGGTGACGGCGTGCTCATGGAACAACCGTAACACCTTCATCAAACATTATCTACGGGACACGTGTGATCTAGGGAAGAGAATGTAGTGAGGGGTCATGTGGTGGCAGGAAAGGAGCTCTGAGGACGACTTCATCGGAAGAGGTGGAGAAGTGAACCACCGGACGGGGTCACCCTAAGTGTAGACTGGGGACACCCGGACGGAGGGACACACCAGTGAAAAGCCTACTATTCATTCTGGATATAGTGCTAAACCCAACTGATGGAGTCACCTGAGTGCAGACCAGGGACGCCGGGCAGAGGAGCACACCAGTGGGATGATTGGAAAAGAAGACGAGACCCAACTGTCTAAAAGGGTAAGTTTACTTGTTCCATATAAAAATAGTAGTAGGCGTACTCTCCAGGGTTCAGTGGGGTAACTCCCACCGTCTGAATGACAAATTCAGCATAATTACTGAACGTAAGTATTTGCAGGTAGTAAGAAACGATAATTTTAAAGGGGTAAAATTAGTTTTTACTAGCCTAAAATACTTACCTTCAGTAAGAACCCGCCCGCCTCCCCGCAGTCACTGAACAGGAGAGTTCAAAATGTGATGAAGGGACCAAACAAGATGGCGGCCTCCTAGATAGGAGTAGCAGCGCACCTGGCGGGAGTGGAGAGAAAGTTTTGGTACAAGCTAAAAAAGGGAGTTTTTTAGTTGATAAATGAGCAGCGATAGTGTAAAATGGTGATTTTAAGCATAATTACTGAAGGTAGTATTTTAGGCTAGTAAAAACTAATTTTACCCCTTTAAAATTATCGTCTTTCGGGGAACAACCAGAGCCTTACTTTTTGTGCGAAGACCTGGGGTGGATTTTGCCTTGGATTTTGGGGTTGAAGGCAGAGATTTGGCTGATGTAGGTAGCGGAGGAACGGTAACTTCTTGTACTTCTTGGTTGGCCGAAAAGTGGGAACCGTGATCGATGTAGATCCAAAGGTAAGAGAACTCCACATTTCTGTTTCCTTGCAACATCCCGCTTGTGGGATTGCCGTTACCGAAGCAGAATTTCTTTCCATGTGGGCTCGTTGATCATAGCACACATAGAACATTTAGTGTTATACCATTCACACATGTGGTGGTATTGACAGCACGGGTGAGGATCAAACTGTGTTTTTGTGACTGTGAATTCCAAACAAGCACAACGAACCGGGTCCGGATAAATAGATGGCACAGTAGACGTATCACCTGAGAGTTGTAGGTGGTTGAATTGGGATGGTCTCGACAACAGCTAATGTCTGGGAATGTGAAGAACTCTCGGAAGATAGTACTGGATCCACGATGATGGGAAACAAGACTGACGGAAGAACAGTGCGACAATCGTTACACAAAAGTAGCGCGGAAAAATTGGAAGCAGGAAAGGAGATCCCGCAGCGTGACGTGAAATGACGAGAGAAGACGGGGAAAGCCCATTAGCGTAAGGGCCTGGATGTCGTAAGTGGGAAGAATGTTGAAAGGAAAGGAGTCGGAACTGTGGAACCAAAGTCGAGGTAAGAAAGAAAGGAGGAAGTGTCCCAGAAGAGGATCAGCCTGTATGTGCCAGGGTTTATCTCAATTCCAAATAACCTTTTCCTTTGGTCGTCATCATTACTTCTGCAACTATCCCCCTTCCTCTCCCTCCCCCCTCGACGGGAAACCGGGAGACGTGGGTCGAGGAAACGTCCCAGAGTGGGGGGAATATGGAGGAAACAAGGAAACTGCTTGAGCGGCTGGTATCCGGAGACTAGTTGAGCATGGTTGTGTACAGGACCAGATTATTGACGGACACCTCGGTGAAGGAATGTTGAAAGGAACTTGGATCTGCAACTGAGATACAGTAACTAACTCGACCAATCGTAGACAGTGAAATGCCCTTTTGGTTGTGATCGATCACCAATTTGGAGAAGACTGAAGACTGCACGAGGAACAACAAAATAACGAATGAGCAAGAAAACCACTGGACGATTTGACAACGTTGAAAAAAAGAAGCCCCTGATCCGTATCATTTGTAGTTGTCTTATCGATTTTACAAGGTTCCGAGGCATGGATAGGAGATTATCGTGAGAGCTGGAATCCCGATGGTGCTGCCGAGAAGAACTCGGTTCAGGTATTCTGAAAAACGGGGATGAGTTAGTGCAAGGGAATGTTGTTTCGTAACAAGACGACACAGATGGAGAGGAACCGTGTACTGACACGTAAGGCGTGCATGGAGCAGCAGGAATTGTCACTCAATGAAGCGGGGAGAAAAACCAAGCATAGACGGCGTGCACAATGCTCCATTCAGGGAGCGGACCGCATAGCGACAATCGTAGTAGAATGACATACATATTGTTATTGATGTGGGATTTTTTCCACAATCTGTAGAGGGTACAAAGAGGCTGGCGCAATGTGGGGGGGTACCCATGGTTTGTGGTTACAGTAAGATAGAAAAAGGAAAACCAATTAATTATACGGGTGACACAACTTGTGACTTAACCATATGGAGTCCGTTTACGGGGTGGAAGCCAGATAAGTTACTGCTGCTGGCGGGGTGAGATCGTCGGTACACGATGTGTGAAACACAGGGCTGGTGCTCAGATGGGAACCACATTGCCGAGGTGAAAGCAGGGAGTCCATAGTTGTGGAGGACAGGTGTGAAATTCCGGGAATCGTAATTCTTTCTCGAAGGATGCACACCGGTGACCGGGGGGGGGGGGGGGCCAAAGATAGAAAGTCCGGAGAACCTGGCCTGGTTTCGGTAGAGGAAGGACCCGGGTCTGGTGAGGACCAAAAGGGGGCAGTCCGAATGAGTCAATGCAAACTAGTATGAGAGAACAAGGAGAAACATTGCATGGTGGAGACGGTTGGTCTACAGGCCTCGTTGAAGGCTTTGGAGCACCAGGAAAACAGCAGCCCACTGGTGAAGTCCGTGGGTCACAGACGTACGGCCGACTGGTAGGTAAATCATTTACTCGGGAACAGAACCGAGGTAAGGGAACAATATGAAGGCTGGTCGGTGAGGGTGGACGAACACTAGAAAAAGGTTCTGAAAGGGAAGGAACCGTTGAGGCCAGAGATGAGGTTGGCAACCTGGGGTGAGGTGGCTGTTGAATGGTGAACCAAAATGATGCACCAAGGAGCCCGTGAAGGGAGCTCGGTAGCCTAATAAAGGAGCTGGAAGAGGACCGGGGAACCGGATATGCCCGGAGCGGCTTAGAAAATGAAGGACGACCAGAGCGTCGGAATGGTGCAGCTTGTGAAAAGCGCGGAGTAACGGTGAAGGGTAAGATCGGGAACTGTTGGTTGTCGTTGTGGCACTGAGAGAGCCAGGCACGCAGTCGGAACATCGAAACTGAGAACCGAAGGGTGAAGAGGAGACCAACTCGGCCTTTAGTCACGTGCTAGAGGAACCGGCAAAAACAGCAACTCAGTCCCCTGGGAAACCATTCCCAAAAATGGTGTTCGGTTCCAATGAGGCATTGAATGCACGTGGGAACCGGCAAGAAAGCCGAAGTGAATTGATGATGCCTGGAGCGCGAGAGCTTGAAGAACGACCACACGACGTGGTGCCGTAGGAAGAAAGATTAGGTCTGCTCCACCGAGAGCGCCTTATATAGAGGGCAGTGCATGCACAATATAAGGGTCCTGTGAGCATGGCCCTGAAGCCAACTTTTTGCTAGGGATTTGAGCCACAATAGGGAGGATCTGCTTATAGATTAACACAGGTAATACAAATTTTCAATATGACAATAATTTTGGAGCCAATCGATTTGTCCTGTCAACCTTTTTCAGCCGAGAAATTTGTCCGGCATGCTTATTTGCACTTTCACTTACCTAAAGAATAGAAGTCACTTTCATTCATTATATTGTGTGTATTATAACAAATGGGATAAAACACTTAAAAGTCGATGACAGTACCCTACCGGGTATTCAACAAAAGTTTTCTACGGATGCCAGCATTCAGAACTTGGTTAGCAGTAATGTGATGTGAAGGTTTACAGCAAAGTCGATTCCGAACCGGAGGAGTTGCCTTTGAAAACGATCCTTACCTTAACAACAGGAACGTTACCACCTGGAAAGCCAAGTGAAAGTTCTAGCAAGAGTTCACAACCAAACTCACCACAAGGTGTGGAGAAAAACAGGGTAGGGTAGAAAATCAGGTTACTCGTCCATCAGTTAAAATGGCAAGGACACCCTGAGGGTGTCTGGTTTAGATGTGAAAATGAGGTGAAACATTTCTGCTTAAGAGAAGGGGTAGACTTGTGAACCGGTGTTCAACTTCATGCCTATTCCAGGGATGCAACCTGACGTCACCTCTACTGACGAGTCATTACATGGCGATACAGAGGTACATGTATGTTTTATAGAACCATGCAGTTATGAGGAGGCAATAGCTTCCCCGCAAAAGAAGCGCAACAACATAACAGACAGTAAAGATTTAATCTTTCTGATCAAACCTGACTGTCTTTACTGCAAATGTAGGAGATGGGAGGATTACCCACTCAAAACCTTAAGTTCCTTGACAACGGGAAAATTACCCCAGGAAAGGAAGTGAAAGTTCTCGCAACAGTGCACCACAACCAAACTCAACACAAGGAGACTAACCAGTGGACTACAAAAACAGGTTACTCATCCACCAGGATGCACTGATGTTTATGATAACCTTGACGGTGCTAGGTTCAGAAGCAAAAACAAGATGAAATGTTTCTGATTACAGAAGGGGTTGACTTGCAAACTGGTGTTAAACTTCAGGCGTATTCCAGAGATTCACCCTGATGCGTCGCCCTCTGGTTCGGCCATACAGATGGTCGCCTTCAACATGTACGTCGTCCTTTCTTCCTGGCCTTCCATTTCTTTCGCTCGGGCAGAACGACAGGAACCCTACGCCCACTTCGGGCTTGCTTCCGCAGCCAATCTCCGCCATCTCCAGCTTACGAACAACACATTCATGTTTTAGATGATCGGCCTTCACAGTAGATGTCGCTGTCGCTGTAGATGTCGCTGAGCTAGAATCAGTTGACCAAGCATTGCTAAAGTGCGTCATCCCTCCGAGGCAAACCAGTGTTTGTTTTTCCCCTAAAATTATTCTGCTGCGATGGGTGGTCAGTGCCAAGCAATTGCCTGATTCTGAACTTGACATTCACAATTGAGAGCTTGTTTTTGTCGCATGTCGATTCCTTTTTCGAGTTTGGTCATGGAGTGCGGTCCCCACCCAATTCGGGTTGGGCAGCGGATAGCATCCACGGTGTGAAGAGATTGATGATTTGTATAAATCAACAGCTGAATCGTTGAAGGCATGCGTTGTGTGGAATTAAAAAAAAAATGACGAGAAAATTGTTGATCATCAATTGGAGAGTGATTGTCTCGCAAAACATGAAATGATGTTGCTGAAGGCAAGGGACACATACAAATCATATAACAGGCGTGTGATAAGAGTTCGGCTGAATGACGTGACTCAGCTGGCGAAAGACTTTCGTTCTTAGTGACGACGGCGGTTGACCATAGGAAACTGTTCCGTAGGAAATATCGGTTCGATGTGGGTTAAACTGCAGAATCAGACCGGTGACAACACATGACTCCCGGCTGAGTGGAGGGTGTTGGCCGAGTCAAAAGCAGCGGCTTGGGTTCTGGAAGGATGGCGCAGACCTCTCGCCACACTCTTCGGCAAGAACAATGCCTTGGCAAGCTTTTCTCCCTGCTTCCTAAGTTCGCAACATCATTCGCTTCAGCAGTTAACGATTACAACTGAAAGCCACGATGGACAAAATCTGAGGCAGTTTCTCACATCCTTACCTTAGCTACTTAGCCGAGTATATACAATCCACACGGTTGCTAGGCCACATCAGTATCTCTCAAGGATTCCTGGCAAGGGTTCATAACCGCTCTGCTTGGTGAAGGTGTCACAGAGTGAGAAGCCGTGCCAGTCTCCTTCACCATATATGAAAAGAGCACTAGTGTCTAAAAGGCCATTAAGGCGCTTGCCCCAAACACTGCTTCAACGACACCCAAGTTTCATACAATGCACAAACTTCCTTATAGGTAGCCTACAAGCTGAGTGCAGTTAACAAGAGGCAGACTATACTAGCTAAATGAATTTGAATGAGAGTTAATAATTATAGCCACGAATAATTAATAAAATAAAGACTTGAGTGTGTTGAGTAAACAGAACTCGGAATGGGGTCTGCAAAAATCGGTCCCTCCTTGTTGACGAGCCATGAGACAACCGTGATGGCATATGCCTGGCTCAACATCTATCTTGTATTGGTAGAGATGTATACTGCCTTGTTTAGATGCCAACACGTTTGAATTTATGTAAACACCTTTTCATCAGTTCACGTTGTGCATTAGAACAGTGAATCTATTGGATTTTTGCCATCATATTGTCATTCTTAGTACGCCGCTCACATTCCACTCCTATATCCAGTTGCGCGAGTTGTTTGGATTCAGTCTGCCCAACCTATGTAAAAAGAATGGTTGCCTTTTTCCTCTGAACCCACACACCATTCAGCTTTTTTGAATGTCTGGTGTGAGGCCAATTCGGCCAAAGAAATCTCTGCCTAGATTTACACCGTCAGCAGCATTCTCAAAGATAAACATCTGCGGAGCAGAGTAGCCACTGCGCCACGTGATCGTTTGCTCGCATGTATCCATCATCTTGAATATTTCCAGCAGCCTAGATGAAAGTTACGTTAACTATGCCTGCACCACTTTACGCCCTTCGCCTGCGAAGCACCAGTAGTAGCACCGGAAATGATTGTGGAGTGGGTTCCGGTACAGATTAAATCTAAGAAAGATTCTCCTGCTACTGTAGCATTTAAAAGTACACGGCCAAACTTAATTCCCTCGTCTTAAGTGCTGAAAGTTCGATGCAAACACACATTTTAGCGTGCTTTTCGTAAGTCCTGTTTAGCACGTCAGTCGATGCATTTTTTGCTCGCAAACTGGTTTAACCAGGTTTACGATCTTCTGCTGCATTTTTTTGGCTTTTAAGGACACTGGTTCGACCAATGTCCTTCCTCCTGACAAGACCAACAACTGCCATCAAAGGGTTTTCTTCCACTCAGGGCTGCTGTTGTTCCGTCTCCTTTGTAGTACCAGCTTTCTGCACATTCGTTTTTTTTTTTGCTTCAAGTTGCATTACTGGTACTATTCGGGGGAGATTTTACCTTCCCTGTGAACATAGGTGCTGGCCGTGTGCTGGTTGTTTGACCAGCACGAAGCAACACCTCATTCTTTGTAGGCACGCTTCCCTACGCTGCTTTGCTCCAGTGTTAGCTGGAGCATAGCCTCGCCATGCCAATCGTGGCTCTACAGATAGGAATGGGTCGGTTGGCAGTTTGTAAGTATGCTGTTGCAGCAAGGACGTGGTCACCTGTGCGCCTTCCCTTACCAATCCTTGTAGGGATTCAAACTTACGCTCCCAGAGATGCTGTCTGTAGTCTGGGTGCATTAGGTTATGATGTTGAATTTTTTGATTTGGATGCATCTGGCCACAAGCGGGCATAATACCCGCAAACTACCTGGGCATAACTCGAGAAAGGTGATAAGCCTAAATTCTTTGCTCGTAGTTCCTACTAAGTCCTCATAATTTGGGCTTTCACATTTCCAATTAAATTCAGGCTCAATCATGTCAGTCCCAAAGGGGACTCATAAATGCATCATCATTTTGCCTCGCCTTGTAGGGCGAATGAAATGATTTTCATACCATACGTTTCTGGCAGGTTTAGGGATATTTCGATAGTGCCTCCAAAAAGTCTTCCAGTGACTTTTCGTCCGTTTATGCCAGTTTTCGCCTGTTTATTGTCCCATGGCAAAGTTATATTGTCTATGGTAAACAAGAATGTGGTTTGAGCCGCAACCTATTTACTACATTTGGTCTCAGATTTAGGGTTCTCTCCTAGATTTGGTGAAAATTCCCTCCCTCTTGCATGTAAGATTATACTTCCGGTGTCGATGGAATCTGGAAATTTTAAGTTTAGACATTGAATGCCGACAGGTTCATTTTTACTTTGGTTTTACGTACAAATCACGAGTACATATGCTTTTACCAAACTTCGTTTCAGCAGAATTACTAAAATTCAGCAACAAGTAGGCTTCTACCTTCGCAGGCAATTGAGTAGCAGAACACATGCACTACTTCTTCGTAAAAGTTTGAACTGCCTGCTGCTGGAACGAACTGGCTATTATGGCAACAGCAGCTCCCTCTCTTCCTGATCACTAGTTGGTGGGTGAAGGAAGACTTTCCATCTCTGAATTAGGACTGAGGAAAGATCTGGATTTTGCTATGCCATGGTGGGCCAACTCTTGCAAGTTCATTGGGGGGATTTTGTTGTTTTGGAGGAGTTGAATGGCTGTGCATTTGAGAGCTCGAAAGTGTGGCTCATTTTGCGTGTTGGATTTGCGCAGATTTTTTTTTCTTCCCAAGCAATTGTGTCTTCAGAGCGAAGGTGGTGAGCCGCTATTCCAGCTTTCTCATTTCTTTTTGACAGCTTCCACGCCAGTCGTCCAGGTAGGTGTGAGAGCGTACTCGATAGTGGTGAAAAAATCCCATGACTTGGCCAGGAACGGACGTAAAGACGTAGGAAGTGGTGCTGAGCCTGAACGGAATCACCTCAAATGACAACTGAGGGCTCCCGGAACAGATGAAAAACAGACGGGTTGAGGGTAAGAGGAGATACGCATCCTCCAAATCCACTGAAATTCCCCTGGTTGAAGAAATTTTCGGACAGAGGCCAGGGTTTCCGTCTAGAAGTTGAGTCTTTAACAGATAGGGGATTGAGTTTGCACAGGTTGTTAATCAGGTGTATACTCCCGGTGTGTTGGAGGAATGACAAGTGTGGGGCTGTAGAAACCCAGGGTGTCATGCAGTGAGAGGCGAATCGCGTCCTTGGCGAGTAGGATCGAAACCTTTCTTTAGTGCCTGCTCCAGTGGAGCGGTTGCGAATCCACGGCGGTGGCTAGCGAAAGCGACAGGAATAAGCGAACAGAGGGACATACCCGTGTCTGATAACGACGGAGTCACGGAGCCACGTCCACGAAACAGAAAGGATGAATTGTCTTTACTTGATAGTAGGACCTCACTTGTCTCATGTTGGAGGGCTTTTTGCACTGTGCCCCCCTCCCGAATTGAGATGCAGGCCAGGAGGATGGAGAGGCTTACGTGGCTTCCAGAAAGGCCCCAACGAAGGGACCCATAAGATACTTGGAGGATGTCCGGACGCTGCTGGTTTTGGCGGTTCACTTTACCGCACAAATCTGGGGCCTAGTCCAAATCTTGGCTATTGAAAAGGTCTGAAGATGAGTGAAAGGGCAGAAAAAAAGACGACCCACTGTGCCCACAAGAATATTCGAAGCTGCTTCAAGAAATGCGTCACAGTGACGTTAAGACCATAGTCATCATAGCTCGAAGGGCCCTATTGAACGAGACCGCCTGGATGCAACCTTCCAAAATGCTTTCAGACCTAGACTCAGCAGGGTGGCAGTGGAGTCGAAGTAAAAGAGATGGTGCGAGAACCCGCAGGTTCCAAATAACCAACTGTTTGTCACCTTAACTGGTTCAGAGGCGTCTTCACGAACGAAGGAGCAGGAAAGCGAGTCGAACACCATGGAATCACACAGATATCTTGTAGCTATTCTTTGGCGGAGTGCTAGGCACATAATCTCTTTGGATCATGAGGTGTGAGTGGGGCGCCGACGGAAAGAGGTTGTTTATCTTCGTGGAAAAGACCTTCCAAATCGTGCATATGCCGAAGACCAGCGATTGGGAAAGATGGTAAGCGTACAGGTATAAGTCATGCAAATTTACGAACGTAGTGCATGGGGGAGGGGATGGGGTTAGGTAAGTTGATAGCCATAGGCAGCCGCCGTTCCTAGCAAAACATAAGAGGAAGATTAACCGTTATATGGAACTCGTAAAATTCTTCCAAGGACTGAACAACAAACCACCATCGAAAACATCTTCCGATTGGACAGAAGCAGTCGTCGTCATATAGTGGTGGTCGAAAGGAAAATCAGTAGTCACTGTAAGAGAGGCAAGATGACGCATGAAAGGACCAATTTGATCCCATTGTTTACACTCTTTAAGGTGATAACTGCCGCCACCCCTCGCCCCCAGAACTGCGGGGGAGTTGTACATCATTCATAGACAAAGTCACTAAAAATTTTTGTCCTCCACATCGTGGTGCTGCGGCGACCCAGACAAATGGTGACCGACGTCAGACATGCTCTCATCCATCACGTCACATCACCATGGCAATTGTACAATTGCCGACGCATTTGATCTTATCGTGCACAGAGTCACGGTGCCGTGGGGACGTGGAGATTTATCATTACGGTAAGGAGACAACACTGCTCAACAGTTTTTTCTTATTTCTTTGACAACACTATCTCTTTGCGAGCTTTGTTTAAGGCAACACCAAGTCTTTTGCCTTTATTTAAGACAGCTTCATCCATTTTGTTTTTTCTGCAAATGCACAGTTCCGTTCTCTTTACTTACGACAGCAACTTTGTACTTGGGCTTTGTGTGACACTCCGCAGACTTGGGCTGGTGCGACGAAGCATTATCTCTGTAGGAATTGGTGACGTTGGCAGTATTAACTGACGATGTGGCGACACAATGTAAATCATCTTGATGTTCGGGGTGGGGAGGGGGGGGAGACGAGGCAACGATCAAGGCATCGGCAAGTGGCAGAACTTCACGATCCAATACTTAGAGCGGCGTCCAACGATCGTACCAGCACATGTGGTTGAGGCCGTCGCTCCCGCCAGTGACGCGTCCGCAATCTTTGACAGTCGAATTAGGAAGATGTGCGTCCAACTGAGACCCTTACCCCCTCGGGAATTGACTTTATAAAGATTAAATTTCTGACATACCCAGACCTTATAAAGTTCATAACGTGCTCGTAATAACCCGCACAACATCTTCTGGTAAGTTAGAAGTACCTATAGCCGAAATTTAAAAAATCAAGTCATGTGAGGGGTCTGTGGAGGTGTAGAAAGGGGTGTCGTCAACCCCACCAACCTAGATTTAAGATTGGGGTTTATAGTCAATAACAGTTAAGATCCCGGTAAAATTCCTTCGAAAGTAACTACAGTCCAGCGAGTTTGACAACAAAGCTGATGAAACAGCACCTTAACGCCTTAACAGTGAACCCGACGTTGATCATATATTCGCCACGTATGTCCAATCTTACGAACCAGTGTTTCAGTGTGCTGGAGGCAACTTCACGACGGTTTGCGCGAAACTCACATGAACTGCAACACGTGCTGTTCTCATTGCCAGGGGTCTTCAATGCGAGCACACTTCCATTTAACAGAGAACACACTCAAAGATGGAATTTGGGACATTTTCTTATTGAAAAATGAGAAGAAATTTACAAAGTACAAGCATCGACAGTTTTGGACTATGCTGAAATAATTAGTAAGGCACAGGTGGCAATGCTTGCTGGGACATGAGCAGGTTCGTCACTTGATGGTTGAGCTAAGCAGCCATAACAAGTCAAATTAATACGAGAGCAATGGAAAATGTCCCAAAACAAGTCACAAAATTATATCAAGTAGGTTTAAAGATCCAGTTATAGAAAATACAGTCACAAAGACAAAACAATGGTTTTATTACAATATACTAAACAAAGTTTGTTAATTGAATGTACCCAAAATGTTCCAAAACTGTACTTAATTAGCACAAAAAAAAGTATATTTTTTATAGTTTATTAGAAAAAAATGGATGGCACAAAACTTAATGGCACAAGAAAAACAACAAATCAAAATAAATCTACTTTATAAAAGCTAATTGTTTAAAAGAAGTCAATGCAAATTCATTTCTAAAATAAATATTCACAAAATAGTAAGAAAAAATAGTCCACATTTGGGCCACCTTTAAGTACAACACATCAATGAAAAAGTTTTTAGCAAACTTTGTGACCTTAGCAAAAATACAAGCCAAACGTACGGTACAAGAAAAGAAGTTTGAATCCCGTTCATTTTGCCCACTTTGTGAATTTGACCGGCCAATTTTTTTAGTCATAATACCCAAGTGTTTAAACAAGGCAACAAGTTTAAAGTCAACTAAATTTAAGAAATAGTAATTCTAACAAATTTCACTCTGAACACATACTTTAGATTTTCAAAAAATAGCATATCCCAGCAAGAGATATTTAATTTTAGCTAATATTTAATTAATCTGATATTTCAAGTGTACCAAGCAGTAAAACTAGTTCCAGGGAAGAGCTTCTATTCTTAAGTCATGTAAGCCTCTTCTCGGATGAGTGCTTGTATTTCCCGTCGTTACTGAAAAGTATTGTTTTTCTAAAGGAATTCACTAAACACTGACAAACTATAAAATCAATGCACCATTCTTTTGAATGTACTGTACCCAGGTTCAAGAAAAATCGTTTCCTTGTATGGACGGCTCGCCGTAATTTTATCCAAAAAGCAGGGATGTTTGCGATGCCAGGTTTTTAACTCGATACCGATACTTAATATTTCAAGTATTGGTATCGCAATCTTTTCTTGATACCGATACCCTTTTTGATACCTGTACTTCGAGAACTCAATGGATGGTAACCGATGAAGTGCTTAAAGGAAGACTCAGAATAATAAAGTCTTCACAACTTCGTAATGATTAAAGGTAGACCGAACGCTGTTTATATCTCTTCGCCGTTAACGATACTGCGTTGGTACTAAAAAAAAAAGGTTTGATACTTTTGGATACTATCAATACTACTCAGAATTCAATACCCAATTTTAAATTTCAGTACCACTACCGTTATGGTATCGCGCAACCCTGCCAAGAAGGAAGTCATTCCCTTTCCATGGTTCTTAAAGCTCCCCAAAACCTGGCAAATTGACTGTTCACAATAGTACAATTATTTGGCTACAAATGTGAAGTAAAATTAAAAGTATTACAACCAAATACTAAGGCTGGTGTTAGACATTACTCCGCACAAATAAGAGGCAAAATGCTTAAGAATCAAACTTTTTTTGGTTTTTAATAGCTAAAGTATATGCCAACTTTAAGTAAGCTTTATTGGTCCTTTGTTACGCACACACACAATTCCTTAGAAAATTATCGTGGCAGCTTATAACGAAAGTTACAAAAGGTTTTCATATTTAAGCAAACTAAAAAAGCTTAAGTTTAGGGACCTTTCGGCAATTCACATTAAATCTTAAATGAGGTAGTTCCATTTAACATTTGAATGCTGACAGTGTTAAGTTTGGGTTTTAATTTTAATAAATTCAAACAAAAAAGGTAGCTGCATTACACGGGGTGCAGCTGAAACCTCATTTAGTGCCATAACTCGTAATGCTCGGCCGAGGTCATTATTAGGGTGTTGGTCATGTTTAGAGAACGCACAATAGTGTTTACAGGAAGCATTGTACAACGGAGCTAATAAATACTTAAACTACAAATATAACGTAAGAACGCAACATCCAAACCTAAAAAAAAAAATGCATATGTTTAGTAAACAAACACAAAGCTGCAATGCAAATTGTATGGTCGATGAAAAACTAAAAGTAGGTGACGACATGTTGGTTTTTTTTAAACACCAGTAGCGTTTATTGTGTAAACTAAATCCGGTCCATAGTAACGACTTAAAAAAAAACCACAACACAAGTCGTCAGCTTTAAGATGTTTACGGAAAACCAAAAAAAAAAAAAAACTTTAAAACAAACTTTTAAGAACGTTCATGTTTTATGTTTGGCAGTCTCGATAGAAGGTGGACTGGGTTTCTATTTCCACTAAATAGCCAGACATTTGTTTGTTCAGTTCGTCAAGTTCATCACTTAGATCTCTTAATCTTCTTTCGTGGTCATCAAATTCCTCCTCCATTTCTGAAAAGACAAGCAAAACGTTTCCAGTTACCACTTAAGTTATTAAGGCCACACACACAAAAAAAAAAATATTGTCTAGCTTACAGGTGAAGCTTAGAGGCTTGAAAATTTACACCCTAGTAAAAAGCTCGTTTCGAGCTAGTTAAAATGGTGTTCTGGAATGCCAAAATCGCTGAAAATTTGGTACAACTAGAAATGTTAGTTATTGGCCCAAAATTCGGATACACATTTTTTAGCTGCGATAACTGAAGTCTCCCGCACACGCCTGTACCACCATTTGTTCAACTTTGCATAGCCTAAGCATTATTATTCATGTGAGAAGGCAAGGTCCTGTGGCAAAAATTGAATTCTACAGTACTCTACGACATTTGTGATAATCTAATTAACCAAGTCCACAAGGGAGGGGAAAAAATGTCACTTCCAACATTTTTCTCCACAGGACTCTTGGACCAGCCCAGTTATGTGGGGAACCCACAGTGAACACTAGAAATCCTTCAAGTAAAACAAATGCTATAGTTTAACATGCAGGTTTGACTTTTGGATCACTTACACAATAACTAAACACAAGAATTGCGGTAAGAATACGTTACGTACGTCTGATATAACAATTTAACTACTGCATCACCAAAACACGACACGGCGGTCGCCATTGTTTTGCTGGAACGCGCATAAATTAATGCCGACAGACGGATCTCTTTGATTTTGACGCGCAGCCGATTGAGATAGCTGTATTGACTGAGGAGCTCAAGCGTCTGATGGCCTTAACTGGCCACTACACTGCCGGCCTGTTAAGGCCGCCAGACGCTTGAGCTCCTCACAGTCAATACAGCTATCTCAATCGGCTGCGAGTCGAAATCGAAAAGTGACATCTGTCGGCATTAATTTCTGAGTGTTCCAGCAAAACAATGGCGATCTCCGTGTCGTGTTTTGGTGATGCAGTAATTAAAGTGTTATATCGGACGTAAGTAACGTATTCTTACCGCAATTCTTGTGTTTAGTTATTGTGTAAGTGATCCAAAAGTCAAACATGCATGTCAAAATGGATGTAATTGCCCTTTAAGGTAAACCATATCGCCTACAACGTCACAGCGACAAAGAGGGGTTAAAATTGGAAATCACTTCTTAGGCCACTAAAAAAAAAAAGTTGGTTCTCGGGCATTTTTCTCAAGAAATCCGTGAGGGCGCGCGGAATTTAATTTTTAATTTTTTCATTTTTCAACCCTATTTTTCAGTAGATTTTGGGGAATTATTTTTTACTTTGGGTAAAATAAAGAATACTGCCTCGTAATGCTTCTTACCACGTGTCCACACAATTCTTCGACAATAACGCTAATTTTAATTTCAATTTCTCACCAAGGGCTATTTTTGTTCTGTAACTGCTATTTTTGCCGGGTCGTTTCTTTTTATTTCCTGTTAAGATATCGGTGCGGGAGGGCCTGAGAACCAACTTTTCTTTTTTTAAAGGCCTTAACGTTGCCTTTTTTATGAACCTAAATAATTGTTGTAATGCACAGCCTTACAATCTTCGCTGGCCTGTTTGGCAGCTGGCAATTTCTTGTGCTTCTCCTGCAATGGCTGCCATTGTTGGAAGGCAGTAAGACTAACCCATTGAAAACCAGAACCACTATAAGGGAAGCTGCCAAGTTTCCAACACGGGTCCGCCTTTGAAAGCGGAAGCAGTGATATCACTCACAAAAAACCCGCAAAGATTAACCCTATTAACCAGCAAACTTGGCACGTTGCCCTCTTTAATCTTTTTATGCTAGGATTGATCATAGTATCTGCACAAATGTCGGACCTTTTTTAAGTCTAAAGTGTTTCAGCAGTCGAAGAAAGTAGACCTACAAAGAAATTAAGGAAGAGCGCAATGCGCCAAGTTTGCTGGTTA
Organism: Lithobius niger; assembly: GCA_023313725.1. NCBI lineage: Eukaryota > Metazoa > Arthropoda > Chilopoda > Lithobiomorpha > Lithobiidae > Lithobius > Lithobius niger. The sequence continues at coordinate 157,045 of JAHWFP010139387.1, forward strand.
AAGGGGTTAACCTTGGCAGCCTTTTCCCTGGTTGAATGATATCTATGCCTTAAAATGCCGTTCCTTTGGAAACTTGGCTTCTCTTACACCAGTTCTGGCTTTGGGTGGACATCACAACTTTCAGAAATTGAAAAATGTCACACAAGGCTCACAAAAACGCACTTTCGCAACGAAGATAGTCTACTAACTGCAAATGTTCAACTACTAACTGTAGTCGTCATAAGGCACCTCAAAGGTAAGTTTGGACTGTTTACATTTCGTTTTTCAGTCCAATACACGGTTCGAATTCGAAACTGCCGCTGTCTGCTATATTCAGTCGATTGGTTCACCCTTCCCCACTGTATCACTCGGGCCATTCTTTCTTTCAAGGGTGAACCAATCGACTGAATATAGTAGACAGCATCAGTTTCGAATTCGAACCGTGTATTGGACTGAAAAACGAAATGTAAACAGAGTTCAAACTTACCATTGAGGTGCCTGATGACTACAGTTAGTCGAAAATTTGCAGTTAGTAGCTATCTTCGTTGTGAAAGTGCGTTTTGTGAGTCTCGTGTGACATTTTTCAATCGTTGTGTTTCAACTTTCAGAGAAGGTAGATCACATGAATCATTAGGTCTACCTTCACAGGGCTCCAACCAAAATACCTAAATGAATTTCCCCGTGTTTTCCAGGCTATTTAGGGCTTTTTAACAAGCTTAACGACTGGAACCGTAAATAACCAGCAGTGCAAGACCATTCATCCATGATAAAAGCCAACGTTAGCGCGCGCTAAAGCAGATTATCATTTAGGCGCTCCAGGCGCTCTTCTCTTTGTCCACGTTACAAAGTTAGACCATAGCTGAGTAAGCGATCAACAACGCGTTGCACGAACGTAGAACGAAACTAGCTGCTATTAATTACAAGTTGATTCAAATTTCGATATTAACAATTAAAATGACAAATCTTGAAAAGAGCTTCAAGTATTCATGAATTATTACAAGACGTGCGTGGCGAAAGTGGAAAAATTATTTTTCCAACTCGATTTTCACGCGATTCGTATCACTGCAGCATGAGTAGGTGAACGTTTGGCCAATTGAGAAATGGGCCTTCCTTTTGTTTTAGCATGAAAAAATCTTGTATAACCCGATTTTTTAAGAAAAAAAATTACATAACCCACGAGTTATACACGTGAAATTACGGTAGTTTATTTATATTTAATTGTAGCCTTTTATTTAAGGTGTCGGATTTCCCGATACTGTACTGTTGGTACCATCATCGATAGCAAGACAGCCATTAAAGCCATGGCACGTGCCATCTTACTAACTCACCATTTAGTTCTCTGAGCTTGCTTGTTGCACTGTGTGCCAACTCATTTGCTCGATTTCGAATATCTTCCGCTTTGTTTTTAGCAGCTCCACTTAAACGGGATTTCTCCTCCAATTCCTTCATGGCTTCGTTGTATTTATTTTCTAAATCATCTGCATCCTGCAGCAATAACATACAATAATCATTAGTGATTCATTTTAACCAAATTAAAAAAAAAGAAAACTTTAAAATCAAATTTGTCACCTTTTCTGCTTGATTGGCCAAATGACCAGCAACAGTAGCTTCGTTGGCCGCCTTCTTCACGCCGCGCTCATTTTCCACAAATTTCTGCTTCAGATCATTTAATCTACCCTTCAGAGCATCAATGTCATCGACAGATTTGTTAGCTACTTCCTGTGCTGCGGATGTCTCGCTAGCAATCTGTGAATTTTAAATTGAGATTAATTAAAAATGCAAGATTTGAAAATACGCAGTTCGTAACCAGTCTTCACTCGACGCTAACACACATTTTCGACAAATCGCTAGTTACATAGTCTGCTCATTGCTGTCCATTTGTCTTCTTCAAATTGAATCATCGAAATGGATGAAGACAGAAAACAACGAACAGACTTTGTATCTAGTGGTTTGTAAAAAAAATTGTTATACTTTCGAGTATTCTGGTTTGAAACTGCATGTTCAAGATATTATTTTAAACAGAAGTACGATCTTTCACATTCATTATTTATTCTTGTCACAGTTATAGAATACAAAACTTGAGTATTCACCGATTCTTTAAATCTTGTGCATCCATCAAGAAAACAGTTTTTCTAAAACTTGCGAAGGTGGCAATTTTAACGTCTATAATCATGAAGCTACAATGATTTTTCACTGCCTGCCCAACAATCTGCTGAACCAAATTATCATTTTCTGTTTTAAAGAATTTTGCTGTGATTTTATGCAATTTTTAAATTAGTTTTCTGTGAAAAAAAAGCCTTACTTAGCCCAGTTGGTCTTATCTAGGGAAAATAAAAATGTACATGTCCATTATAACCCGTGCATGACACTTCCGAATTAAATTTCTGGTTTATATCAGCTTTTACTTCCCTAATGTTGATAATTACCGTAATTAAAGATTTGTCAAGAGTGATAAAGTGCACAAGGGTAGGATCACACTTCGGCTTGACCTTTGTTGCCATGTCGGCAATGTCCTTCTAGTTACGTTCAGATTGGTTGTAACCCTCGAGGCTAACAAGATAGCAGTTAAGGCCATGCAAAGTTGTTTGGTTTACAGGCACGTGCGGGTGCCTTAAATTATCGTGGGTCAAATTTTTTTTTTTTTATCTCAATCTTGGTCCACTTGCTAAAATTCATATTTTTGCCAAACTTTGACAGTTTTTGACGTTCCAGTCAACCGGCTCGAAACGAGCTTTCTAATGGTGTTAATTTAAAGCCTCTAACTCAAACAACTAAGAAGTTATTTGGCAAAAACTAAAATATTTTTAATACTTAACAACGTAAATACCATATTAGCAGAATATACTTTTTTAGGCTGTCTGCATACTCTTAGCTTTGAGCTAGGTACATGACAAAGAAATGTGGGCAGTTAAATAAAATAAAATGCCTGGTTGACTGGTGCTTCAATTTTCAACCTTGCCCGTAAACCGAACAAATTTTTTTTCATGGCCCAAGATCTAGACTCAGCAGAAGCACCAAAGAATGGCAAGCTTCGCTTAGTGTGCCAGTGCAGCTTAAATCTCGCTAGGCTAGTTAGCTGCTTGGTCTTGAATGAGAGGTTTATCAGATTATTAAAAGCCATTAAATACAAACCATGGCATTAACTTATATTTGCTTGCCCCTGAATGCAGTAGGAAGGCACATCTGATGGCTAGGATTTTACAGTATCGAATAATTCTACAGAGTACGCAATCCTGGGATCGCATCTACTCCGGTCAAATTCAGGGAATGGCTTATTTTTTAGATATCGACATTCCAATACACTAACTCATCACTTCAACGGAAGCTATCTGGTGGATCACATTAAGGACTGTAGTTCTGTTTTATCAATAACTGAACACAATTTCATATATGGACCTACACAAACATTTAAGCATTATTTTACTAATATTAAACAAATTAAAAAGAACTGACAAACAATGTTCACTAAATAGTAAATACCAAAATCTTTTGGCACCACTGAAATAATAATTATTTTAATTGCACCACTGTCCCGGACTTGCTGTATTGATAATCTCTGGTGAGCCTTGGCCTAGGTTGGGTCGGATGAAGGCAAGTACTTGGGCCACTCCTTCCGTACTGGGGCGGAGACTTTGGCTGCCGCTGGCAAGGTGGAAGACCATACAATTCAGACTCTGTGTTGGTGGTCAACGATGTGCTACACGCGCTACATTTGCTTGGACATGCAGTCACTCCACCGTGTTTAACTTCAGACGTACCTGTCTTTTGCATAGCAGTGGCGGAAAGTGAGTGATCCTCACACTTTCTTCCTGCTGACATCTTCGCTTGATGTTTGTTTCGGTGCTACTCGTGTTTTGTGTGGCCATTTAGGCTTGTGCTAGTATGCACCATTAGTTTATAATGAAGAATAATATTAATAATGTTAATAATGTTACTAGCCTGTATTAATAATGTTACTGCTTCATCAGGTGCGTTGTGTGGCATTTTAGGCTTGTGCTTGTGTGTGCCATTAGGACACTATGATGATAATATTGTTACTTGTCTATTCATAATGCCTATCGTGACGCAAGTACGCGTAGCACTAAGCAATGCTTCTGCGATGTGTGGGCTTTTTTTACGCGTTCTGCAGAAGAAGTTTCAGTATACTGGTTACTGTTTTGCTGTCACTCAAGCACAGACATTGTTCTCGGCGAGTGTGTGCCCTTGTATTGTAGCAGCAGGCCTAGCTCATTCAGTTGGCTTTAGGTACCAACACCTTACATTACCTTCCAAAAAGGGAAAGAATTTTTAATCCATTTTTGGGGGGGGGGGGGCCCTCGGTTAAACCTCGTTTTGGGTTCTTTGTCCACTCCTGCCGCAGCAGGAACTGGACTCCGCTGGCCCCCCAAAACACACTCAGATGGGCCACACTGGCTGCAGGTGCCGTCCAGGACAACAGTTCTACATTGCACCCTGCGGTCCAGCTCGGGTGTCCTTCGGAGGCGTGCTGTTAACCAAGGCAGTTTCTCAGAGGCACCCCCATAGTTGCCAAGTTGTTGTGTATTGTAGTTTTTATTGCATTAAAAGAAATTACTTCTGTTGAATTGTGTCCTGTGTCACTGCGTAAACCTACATTTTATTCTTGATAAAAAGTATTGGCACAAGAGTTTCATGATACCCACACTGCTGGTTTGAACGTCCCAACAGTTGGTAGAGTAGAATACAATATAGCTGCCAAGCCATCCACAAAGTTAGCAGTTGGCTTTTGCTTCAACACAAGAATTGGCTACTAAACTTTTAGTCTATGATCAAAATTAATCATGTTCAAGCTATCAGCCTTTGATGGCAATATGAAGTGGCCTGCCAGTTTGGTGATAATCTTTTAAATTTATGCTAGGAATGTAGCCTACTTCGAAATACTTTTGTTTTAAAAGTAGCGAGACAAGTCTGAATGTAAATTGTAATGCAAGTCCCCTTAAACCTTTACACGCTACACACCCGACATTAGAATAATAGCTCAGCTGACTTAGTTTAGACGGCCAGTTTTTGAGCCCCGACACTTCGACCGATTTTCCGTACCTTCCGTAAAATGTTTTGACCAGTATCAGGAGTCAAAAATGCACAACAGTCAGCCAGCAAAAGCATGGTTGACTTATAAAACTTTTCACTACATTGAACACTTCAGAAGCAGATGTCAAATTTAATAATTTGCTTACTCGTGTCAGATCAACCTCAGCTGCTCCAATAGCTTGATTAGCTCTATCAATGGCTTCCTGTGCTTTGTCTTGAGCATCTTTGGCATCCTGCAAGGCTGCTAAAACTTGTTGGGCTACTTCCAAAATTTCTTCAGCCTTTTTTCTGTAAAAAATCGGGAGCACAACATTTCATTTAAAATGTTTAATGTTGCCAATAGCAACAGTAACTAGCAATCATGTTTACTTACTTCGCCCGATCAGCTCGTTCTTTAAGTCCTCTGGCTAAGTAAAGATTTTCAGCAGTTTCGGCCAAAATCCTGTCAATGTCAGTTAAGCTAGCAATGGTTTCATTGATCTGTCGAGCAAGGTCTCGAATTTGGCCAGGGTCTAATGAGATTGACTTGTTCAAGACCTATACAATTGGCATCAAAAAGTGTTAAAAACAACATGCATTTTGTTAGTCTCCTAACAAGCACAGCCTTTTAATCACATTTCTTACCTTTTCGCTAAAGAACTGACCAGCAAGTAATAAAAAAAAGTATACGAAAAGATTTATAGCACAAAGATTTACCACAAAGTGAGGAAAAATTCAACCACAATGTCTCAAAAAGGTATAAACATGGATCACAGTCACTAGTAGTTTGACAAGAAACACATTTTAGCGACTTTTTCATCAGGCTAAAATCATCGGCAGAACATGAAAACTAGACTGGTCGGTAGTATTTCTTGACAATAAAGATGGCTGCCTCACTGCACATGCGCTGCACTTGGACTACCTTGTGCGAGCTATCACTGGGTGTGATGGTTGGGAAGAAGCAACTTCCCAGAAGAAGCAACTCTTTCAGAAGAAATTTCACCTTTAAAGCAGACACTACAAAATTTAATAGGGGAAGTATTCTGTAAGGTGATACTGGATAGGATCAGTTGCCAATATTTGTCGATCTACTCTGTATCAACAGCTTTCGCTGAAACATCAATAACTCGGGAACCGTTCTAGGTTATAACAAGAGGTTTTGGAATTTTTCTCAGAAAATCACAGAGTATCTTCCAAGTTATCTTTTAACTGTTGATTAAGATTACAAAATTTTATATGTAATCTTACAAAATTACACCAATGATAAAAATTGTTAACATTTCGCCATTCCCCAGCCAGTTTTTATCCCCGAATACCTACCCAATTAAAATTAGCATTTGGTCTAAATAGACGTATTTTTCCTGATAAACTTGCCCTGTGATACCTACCAACCAAGAACGTTTGCTTAGCGTCGATTGTCACAGCCCAAGAGCCTCGTGCATGCACCAAATGATCTCAAACCTTTGTCAGGAAGCGCAACAAGAGGTGAGGCCGGGCAGGTATTCTGGGATAAAACGTAATTACCCCATTCAGGCTCAGGAATGAGTAAATCTTCACCTTTTTATCCCAGCATATGGACCCAATTAAAATTTGGCATTGTTCCAGACTTCGACAAATCCAGGTGGTGGGACGTTGCAGTTGTAACCTCCAGGCTAATGAGCGGTATCCCTGCTGCCGCCTTGTATCATCTGATGGATGGCGATGGGACCGAGGGAAGATAAAGCAGAGAGAGGTCATGTCTCTTAGATAATGTGACGTAAAGGCAGGGCCAGACTAAAAATTAGGTAACTGCCTCGGGGCCCAGGTAGTGTAAGGGCCCCCCATGATTACTTAAAATCTTTTAAATTTTTTTTTCAAATGGTGATGTTGTAGTAATATAATGTTTATGTTTGACTCGTAGAACCACAAAAAACGAAAACATTTGGACTTTGACATTTTCTGATTTCGCTATTTATGGTCCATCTGCCTACCCCTATAGATTAGGGCCCCCGATACAACCAGATACCTCGGGCTCCACAATGTCTTCATCCCGGTTTGTAAAGGTCGTTTCATTCTTCCACGAGGCCACCAGCAGGATTTCTTCCGTAGGAACACACAGCATTGAAGGGAGCTCAGGATGCAGAGGGCAAGAACTTCATGGGCCCATCTTTTTCATGCCTGATGCAGAGGTATCACAGGCAAAAGAAAAAACAGTCTCAATCATGGCTAGTGATCAGTGGCGGATCTACGATTTCCTTTACGGGGGTGCTGCTTCATGCCAATCTCAAACCCAGCTAGGGGACTGGGGGAGCATTGCAAGCTTAGGCAGAGCCCCTGAAACATTTACATTTTTAAGCCTTTTTTACTATTTTTTCTGGATTCTAGACTGCAAGCCTGTTGACCAGTTAGGACTAAAACAATCACTGTTAAGATATTCATTCAGTCGCCCATCCCTGAACCCACTTGGTAATAGTGGTCGCAATTACCGGTTATTTCATTAAACGTTCGGTTACCGTGTAACCGAGTATTAACAATGTTCACAAAACAATTGTTAAAAAAAATGCTTAGTAAAAACGTAGACCATTGTTTATTGGCATTATTCAGTAACAGTTTAGTAATAAATTCAGACCATTGTTTCATCTTTTGTAGGTTTAATTGATACGTGCTGGATCCACATTTTTTGGATTAAAGACAGATCTGATAGTCAATTATTCACCGGCTGGCGGTGTAGGGTGTTTTCCACCAAGACGATTTTTCATGGATCCAGTTGATCCGCCTGCATATTTTAAAACTGTACCGCAGAATTCACATTTAACTGTCTCAGCAGAAGCTTTCTTAAGGTGGCGTTGTAGGAAAAATATTACCCGACTTGGCGCACGTGGTGAAAAAAGACGTAGCTATGACGATTGACGATCCAATTGTAATCGTGATTGGCAGCTCAGTTAAATGCATGTGCGCGATATACTACAGGTTCCTTGGACGAGTCTACTTGAGTTTGGCCACTGGTGATGGGGGAGGGAGGGAGTAAAGTAGTGAAAATCAAGTTTTAACTAAGTCTCGCTGCATGTCCATCGATGCTATCTTGGTAGATTACGTTTACACGAACATGGAAATTAAAATCCGTTTAACCGAACTTGCCACGGTTATCGGTTACACGTTTAACCGTTTCAACCACTACTTGGGAACTAACTACCACAGACTCCCCACAATGCCATCTGATTACTACCTAAATAAGTATGCTTTTCCATCTGCAGTTTCCTTCAATACATTTCTGCACCCTAAAATTCACTATTGAAGAATAATCCGTATGGGGCTTCTGGAAAAAAAAGTTTCTGCAACCTGGGATGTAAAGAGAAGAGATCTTCGTTTCTTTCTGGATTGCTAGGAAACAAATCAAATCAATTCTTGGAGGTTAAGAGGGTACGAATGCGTCCTTCCTTTGCTCATGTAAGCAACCGCTGTCGTGTTCTCGGTTTGGATTTGAATAGTCTTCGGATTGAGCTGTTCTTGAAAACGTTGTAATGCAACATAAATTGCGCTCAGTCCCAATACATTTCCCCGAAGGTAGTGTTTGATGAAGGTGGTACTGCTATTCCATGAGCACGCTGTTACCACCTCATCCAAAGGTGTGCCACAACCATACGCCCATGATGCGGCTAATGCCCGAAGCTCATGTGCTCTAACTGTAGCGGGGAGATCTTCGTGATCCTGTCCGTTCAAGTATGCTCTTTTAATTACGGCACAGATCCATTTCCCCAATTTGAAGGGTGACACTCCCTTATCCATAATTTCACCACTGTTTGAGTCCACATCAAAAAACAGTGGAGTAGGCTTGTTATGAACTCGCAGTCCTTCTTCCTTAATTTCTGTTTTGGATAGATAGAACCGCAAAGCTCTAATCGGACACTGTAAACGTTCTTGGTCTTGTTGTTGCCCACACTCTTTTAGAGCTTTAATTCGAACTGGCTGGAATTCGTTGCTCCATACGAGTTGCTTTCGCATCAAAAATTACGTTGGCTGTGGTCTGCATCGACGCCAGCAGCTCTTCATTTGAGAACGGCACCTGTCCTACTCCACCATCAATCAACTTTGCATCATCCGACACCACAACACTTTCATGAATTTCAGCAAAGTCATCTTTCGTTTGTTGACGCCATCTTGTTTTCTCCCTCCGGTTGACAAACTGCAGTCATTCCGTCATCAACCAAAACTGCCGTTGCTGCCCTGGCCCTTTGATCTGCTTTCTGATCCGATTTCTTCCACGTATGCAAAATGTCTTTCACAGTTGAACGATGATGTAAATCGCACAGTTCACATACTTTGGTGACGAAGTTGCAGGGCCTGCATTCACGGCAAAGAGGGTGAAAATCTCTTGACTGTTTCTTGCAGTCACACGCATCAAATTTCTTCGAATTGAGTCTCTCACGTAACAAACAGTTCTTTTGATTCTTCAACCGTGGTCATAATTCTACCCAGAAAAGTTGATAACTTTGCTTCCAAACTAGAAAACAAAGGCAGCGATGCCAAACACGTCCTACCCTAACAACGTGCTCAAAATGTGATGATGGGAACAAACAAGATGGCGGCCTCCTAGTTAGGAGTAGCAGCGCCCCTGGCGGGAGAGGAGAGAAAGTTTGGATACAAGCTAAAAAAGGGAGTTTTTAGTTGATAAATGAGCAGTGATAGCGTAAAATGATGATTTTAAGCATAATTACTGAAGTAAGTATTTGCAGGTAGTAAGAAACATTTATGTTAAGTTTCTTCTGCATTCCAGATCCCAAGGTGTTGGCAAAGAGGAAGAGAAAGGGAACCCCATCCACTGGTGGATGCATCCCGCGTCCAGGGGGATGGCACCACCATCGAGTTTCTTGCTTCGGGAAAAATGACAACATGGTGATCTGAATGTTGTAAGGAACTTTAGCCGGTCTCCATAGTTGCTTCCAATACCAGTGAAGAGGAGGCACTCTCTACCAACCATAAGGCACCAGATTACAGCTAGGTCTAGTAGTCTTATGATCTTGCAAAGTTCCCACATCACGAAGGTTTGAAGAGCCAAGAGAAGCTTATTTTGAAAAACGTTCTAAGAAAGTTGAAGGACTTCATCGGAGTTAGACGGGATTTCTGAACATTTATTCCCAGTCCGAGCTTGAATAGATGGTCGACTTTTCCGGAGGCCTAGAAGAATCCTCTTTATAGAGTTTTTGTTCTGAGGGACCCAGTAGTAAAGCTTCAGATTAGAAGTTCCTTTAGTAGACAGTGGCCCGATTATGTTTAGTCGCCACAATAACATTTTTGATTGCCAAAGAGTACAATTTTTAATTTTGCCGCCATCTATAGTTTATATAATTTATAATATTGCCGGGATGTGTGCGGCTCAGGCTATCTTGAGCCGCATGTCCATCACGTGTGGCAATGCTGCTCGTTTCTACCTGGTTTCTGGTGTCGGCCGTGTGTTGACTCACTCTTTCGTGGACACCTTTTCCAGTCTCTCCAATACAGGGTGCCCCAAAAGTCCGAGAACACCCTCACAACTTTTAAGGGGTTGAAAGAAAATAGTGAAACTTTGGCAATGTAAGTGCTACAGGATCTACCTTTTTGTACAACCGGTATTATGCCAGTCCCCCCTTGGGTGGGCCCCAGGGGCCTCAACTTACAAATTTTCAATGGAATGGGGGGGGGGGGGGGGAAGGAATACATTATTTGAAAGGTCTTCATTAGGCAAGTAAATTGCTGCAACGATCGCTTCAATACGATGAGCCCATCCAAAATGGAAGTCAGTCAAACCTAAGGAATTTTCTCTGCATCCCTATGTCTTACTCATGCTAAAGTCGTCGTAAAGTGATATAGGTGGCAGCAAAATGCTTCGTTCAATTTAGTTCGATCACACCTACAACGTCTTTTGCGATTTGAAAACCAGAGTGTAAGCAAAAGAAGCCGTTTTTTTACAAGCAGACAACTTGGCAACGCGGTCACGTGCAAGTTTAGCTTTATGTAGGTTTGTGAAATTTAGCAACCTAGCAAGGATTATCCACCAATCTTCTTTAGAAATCTTAGGGCAAATGTCCTTGCAGGGTTTCAAGTTTAGGCTGCACGACCGACAAAGCCCAACACTGGGTACGAAGATCGAGGCTGCAGTTACGTAAGTGTGTGCAAGGAAACGGCGTCATCGGTAGGATTCATCGTAATTTCACCACACCACATCCCAAAAACACGGAAGTTTTTTTTAAAAATGCCACAAACAAGGCTGAAACAGTCAAAATTAATGGAAAAATACGTAAAACAAGAGTGTGACACAGGGGCGACTACTCGGTAGCATTTCCTGACAAAGGGACGATATTAAGGCTCAGCCGATACCGATATTGGCATCGGTATTGGTATCCATACCAGCGGTATCGGCTAACTGTTTTGGTCAAATAACGGGTTTTGCGATATCTTCGCCAAAAATTGTCAGTTTTTGATGTTCCAATACACCATTTTAACTGTTTTCTTTCCCAAAATTATTTAACAAAAACAGGTTCCAAAAAACCCACTTTACTGCAAGATGCTTGCTCATATTTGAGATTCGGAATTTTTTATCAAATTTTGTTTCTGAATATGAAAGAAACATTGGCTTTACTGGAAATAAATGCATTGAAGTATCGGTGATGTAGCATCTGATCGGTCAAAGTTGGTATCGGCCGAGCCTTAGATGATATGGTTACACGCATGTGTGAGGCTCTTGGCTGCGATGATCGAAGCGGAGCAAAGGTTCTTGGGTAGTATTTTAAGTTTAATCACAGGATTTAAGTTTAGTCAGAAAAATGGAGCTATTTTAGACAAAATGGAAAAATTTAAATGGAGGATGGTATTCAAGAGTTAAAATGAGGTATTACATTGTGGATATCTGTAAGCACCGGGAAACTTTTGAAAACTGGATCGGTCAAGTTGGTATCAGTGCAGTCTCAGTATTCTGGGGTAAAAACATAATTCTCCAAAAAGAAGGCAGTACAGTGAAACCTCTTTATAACGATGTCCAAGGGTCCTTAAAAGTAAAATGTTATATCAGGTATATTGTTATAAACAATCACTTTTGCATGCATTGCTGCTAACGGAGCCTCGAAAATAGCATTGATATAACAGTTTTATTGTTGTAAGAGGTATTGTTAAATAAGGTTTGACTGTACTACGCAAATGCCTCGGTTTACCGAACATTACTTCCAGAAAAGAATGACAGTTTTTTGCCAGTAATTGGACGTCAAACTTCTTGGCTTCCGTTTCTGGAAGCAATTTGATTCGAAATTGTCTTGTTCAGTACAACCCCAAAACACTACTTATATAATAAAAATGGCGATGGATCAACATTCTTAGTTGAACAAATTAAATTCTTAATGTCGAACCTAAAACAAACAAACCCACTACTCTACCTACACTTAATCGGACAATAGTTATTTATGAAAAAGTCCAAGCAGACATAATGCTTACTTCTTCAGCTAGAGTTCGAATATCTGAAGGTTTGGATCCCCCAGACTCTAGGAAGTCTTCAATACGATCCAGAAGGTCTTCCACGTCAACCTTCGCATCTTCCGAACGATTTTTGGCAAGAAGCGCTTTGTCGTACGCAATTTGGGCCTCTTCACGTGCTTGGTCTGCATCCTTTTTAGCTTGTGCAACCTAACAAATGCAGACAGAAAAAGTTATAAAAACCTCGGTACTTTAAGGTGCCAGAAAAATGAAGGTTGTGGCATGAACACTTACATTGTTTTGTAACTCGGCTGCCTGCTTTTCCTTTTCTCTCAGGGTTTTATCAGCATCCTCGGCCAATCCAAGAGCATTGTCTGCCTTCGTGATTGCTCCTTGATCACAGCTAAGGCCACCACATTTATTGCACCCTGCTCCGCCACACAACGTATCGCAAGGATCACCACGTCCATCGCAAACCTAAAAGCAACATGGTGGAACTTGTACATGAAAAACATAACTTGACCATAACACTCGTACATCTTTTTTCATCTTTTGACTTAAGTTTTTGTGTGTTTGCAGTGGGCTACCCAGCACTGAAGGGGCTTGCAAAGGGTTAACACTACAATCAACCATTTTAGCATGTATTATTGTTTGAGAAACCTGAAAGCTTTATTGCGAGTAGTATAACTTTAGATTATCTTTTATTTCTGCAAACTGGCTTGAAAAGCAAACAAAGCTGATCCTCAGTACTCAATTCAGTTATGTTCACAACAATTAATTTAATTTTGCATGTGAACAATATGTTGGTGAAAGTGTGCGTGCTTGGAATGTAAAATTTTGACTATTCATTTTACAGTACGTTTTGTAACAACGTTTTTCGAATATGTTAACGTGCAAATTCATGGTAAATGAACACACATTCCCAAGCAAGAAATTAAAGTCATATCTCCTCACACCCCAAAATCAGAACAAACGTTACGTACAGAGCCTTACATCTTGCAACTAAACGAGATCTACAATAGTTAGGCGGAATGCTGCCACAGTCACATGCTTAAAGAGTGGTCAGTATCATGTGTCAATTTACAGATCACAAAAAAAAAAGTTTTTTCTAATTAAAGCTATCCAAAATGAATCCTGCTGAACCGTTATCGGCTGATTAAAGCCCGATAGGTAGAATTATCAGTCGATCAAAATGAAATTGTCGGTCAATTGCCCATCATTAAAACTGATGTTTGTTTGCTGGTCGCAAATCTCTAAAATTACAAATGCATTAAGCAATCTTCAGGCAACTGCTTTAGTCGTACTTGACTTAGCTATGTTTGAATTATTATTATATAATTACAGCGAAATGAGTCCATTTTACGACTAATTGTTATAATGGGGGTTCAGTGGGTAAAAATGTAATCAACACAGGACTGAACAATTTTGATGCTAGAATACAGCCTTGCTTATAACAACTGATTACCTGTTGAATGTATTAACGGAGGACCAACAAAAAATCTTATGGTTATATCTGACTTGCGCAAATGAAAATACATTTATTTTGCAATACGCTTTTGAAAATCACTGAACACTATGTAAACGAAAGCACGTCCGTCTGGCATAACTAGGTTTACTAGGAACTAGCCAACATTAGTTGCTAGAGTTGTATAGGTTTTTTACCCAAATTACTTTGAACACACCAGTACATACTGCAAAGCTACTCGATAAACAACATGCTACTTCATCCAAGATTTTTACCTTTGTATTCAGATCAGGAATCTGATCTTCCAAGTTATCAAGATTATCACTAATTGAGTTGAGTGCCGCCTCATTCTCTGCAAATGTACGGTTGAAGATACCTTCTCCTTGATCAATTAAATTATCAGTCCTCTTCCGCTCGTGTTTGGAACGCTCAACGTCAACTTCAGTGCGGTCTACTTTAGATTTGGCTGCTCCTGAACGACGATGAGCATCTCGGGTAATGTTTAATGCTCCTGAAACATTAGGCAACCATTTCTTTCAGACACATTAGTTCTCTGTAGTGCCCAAACCAACAGCACACAAAAATTCATGTAACAATCTCAAAATATTTTGATGTAGAACAGCTCACAACCATGCCACATTTATACACAGAATGGACAGCCACACACAAAATAATGTGGCATGAATTTCTTTAGTCACTGTAGTAACTAACAACAAATGAATTTTAATAATTTTTGAAAATTTTTAAAGTTTTGTTTAAAAAATAAATAAAATAGGACAACTTTTCTGCATCCATACGATTTCGGGAAATCTCTTCTGCATCCATACGATTTCGAGGTGTTTACGTAGGTTAGATAGGAAGTGATCGTAAATTGATCGAGATTTTACACTTAACTTATCTACACATACACATAACATGAGTAAGCTGTCACCACTTTGTTGCACGAATACACAGAGGTCACATTGTGATTTAACGAGGCCTAAACAGTGGAGGATATCACTGATACATTGGTACCAATTTCGGCCCGATTATGAAAGTCCGTAGATAGATTTGTTCAGTAGGTAAACAAGTTCTCGGCCGTCTTCCCCCTGTTTGGTGAAACCGGGTGGTTGACCTAAGTAAACTATGCACGTGACGTCACTAAATAAGTAGGCTGTAACAGTGTCCAAATAGAATAGAAGATGTTGAAATTTGACAGTCAGGGCTAGAACTAGTCGCACTGACGAACTGCGCACGGTGGGCTAGTATGTTAAATAATCAATTTTCGGTTGTTCGTTCCAGGCGGCTGCTACTAATCTTGTTATTTGTTGATAGTCACCATACTTGTATGTGTTTAAGTCATGCCACACCTAATGAAAGTTTAAAAAGTTTAACATTCACTAAAATTTTGAAAATTAGGCCGGAAAAAAAAAATTGTTCGGTTCTCGGGCGCGGGCGGGTCCCCAAAATTCATGCGGGTAAATTGCTTTTTATTTCATTCGTCTTACGTCGTTACCCGTGGAGTGAGGCACTAACGAAATATTTATTTTTGCAAAATTTATTGGACACAATTATTTCAAACACACGCACGCAACAGATATTCATTAAAATGCACGGAAAAAAGCGGACAAACGGCTTTAATAGTTTCGGAGAACCGTTGTTGCTTTTTTAATTACGGGCGCTAATGAAAATCGAAAATCTCCGTGTTGACAAAAACGCGTCCGAAAGTCGGCGTTAGTTAGGCTAAAAATCGTTGCTCCCACCTGATAAGCAATAGTGTGAAGGTTTATAGGCTCCTTTTCTATTTTAGTTTTGCATCGTGACTGCTGATTTAATTTTTTAATGCTGTGAAACAGCATCAACAGCATCTTTCTTGTGATTTGCAATGACGAACTAAAACACTTGTCAAGCGCTCACATGAAATCCGAAGCGATCGGCGGCGTCCCTGTTGAAATCGCGCATCAGCCAATGAGAGCACGCAAAATCGGTCACGTGGTGCCAACCAGCCAATAATGGAACGCTATTTTCAAATGCTTTGGAAAGTTAGCCTGAAACGGCCAGAAACGGCCTACTACAATTCGCCTGATTGGCCAATGCCAAATGGCCATCGAGAACATATGTTGAGAGGCCTAGATTCAGGGGAATTCCAGCTTTCCAACTAATACAAGATGGCAGCGCCCAGTCAAATAATTCGACCTCTACCACTGATCAAAAATGACCAATTTTCTGCTTTTTAACTTAGGAAAAAAGAATGAGAAAGGCATTTTTGCAGTTTTTAGTGAGTCTACACTCAACTAAAGTGCTTTTAATAAAATTGTAGATATTGGTAACTACGTTTTTTTTTTTTTTTTACAGAAATCGATGCACATCATGTCAGGAATTTCAGCGTTTCGCATTTCGATATTTTGGCGGAAAATTGCGTTTTTCGACCCATAGTTTACCTTCAAAGCTTCGACGTATATATACGTCGTTACAGTGTTTGGGATGATTTTTTTTTGGACGTATATATACATTCATAGTGCTTAAAAGGTTAAAAAAAAATGTGGAGCATTTTCATAGCATTTTGAAAATAAATAATAAAATAAAAAGCCGGGTGGCCTGGTCCTTTTTCGACCTTCGAAATGCCCGAGAACCAAACTTATTTTTTTTCCCGGCCTTACTATCAACTTTTTTTTTAGCCTAAAGAAATAACGTATCCAGAAAATAAAAAGTTATTTGAACTAGGGAGCAAAATACCAGGTGGTTTATATTTTGTGTTGGTCACGCGACAAACCTTGAATTGCTTTGTTATTTTTCTTAAGTTGCATAAATAAATCCAAACAAAGAAAAATTGCACAAAGTCTGGAGGTAAATGGTTTGTATACAAAGTAAATTACAAGACCAAAACGAATTAACTCACCATCCACATCAGCCTCCTGCAATTTACGTGCTTTTTCCTTCAAATCCTTTGCTTCTTGGTCAACATCGTCCTTCTGCTTTCGTAAATCATTTAACTGGAGCTTAGCCTCATAAATGCGTTGTGTCGTGGAATCTAGTTCATCGTTGACATCCTTTAAACCTGCTGAATTTGCAGAAAGCTCTTGCCTTGAAAAGGAGTGAAACAGTTTAATTCAGCAACTAAAGCAAAAAAAACTTTAAGAACATCAACCTTAGGACTTAAAAAATATGAACTTACTTCAATTGGTCAATTACTTTCTGTAAATTGCCAATGTCAAGGTTGGTTATATTTGCATTGGCAAGTATCTCACGTACACGATCCAGATTTTTGTCCATCTCATTGAATTCATCCAAGTATGCACCAGTCGAGCCAGTCTGATTGATACGACGGGCAAGTTCAATCAGACGATACGTTTCATCTGATGAACAAAAAGTTGAGTTACGATTTTTTTAACCATTTTACCTTATACTCTTAAGTATTTTGTGATAAACATTCAAAGCCAAAAAAATAAGGATTATAACTGTCTTTGGTGAGCGTGCACGTGCCTTAAATTAATGAGAATTAAAATATCTTTATCCAAATCTTGGTCCAACCGTTGACTCATCTTTTTTGCCAAATTTTGTCCGATTTGAAATCACAGTCCATTTTAACCAGCTCAAAGCGAACTTTTTAACGATGCAAATACGAAGGCTCTAGCTCAAACCACCACTAAGCAGTTATATGGCAAAAACTAAAACATGTTGAATACATGACGTGAAAACAATTGTTACAACTAGTTTGATAAGGGATTAAATAATCGCCCACTACTTAAATGGTGAAAGCAAAATTACAAACAAAAATAAGATACAGTGGAACCTCGGTTATCTGAATTGATTGGGCCGAAGGGTGTTCGGATAATCAAAAATTCTGATAATCCAATTTACATGCAAAATAAAAGAGGAACAGTTTTTTCTTTATTCAGTTTTAGCGTTGTGAACTATGCTCAATTGTATACAACTACTGAAAACTCCAAAATACCAGTGTTACCTGGTTGATTTTGGTTTCTATTGCCTGTTGAAACTATCCATTACCTTTTTTACAGCATTCTCCTTCTCAAAATGCTGTTCAATCTAGAGAAATTTAATCAAAGATGTCCTTCCGGTTCGCTACCTACTACGCAGCCTCCTTCATATAAAAGTCAAAGCGGAGCGGCAAGGCTCACCTTTTCGAACCTCATTGTGCCCAGATGGCGACAAGACAGGAAGAGGGCGGGACAAAGGCGATGTCTATTTTCCATAGGCAATAGAAACCAAAATCAACCAGGTAACACTGGTATTTTGGAGTTTCTAGTTGCCTTGAAAATATCCATTACCTTTTTTTATAGCAATCTCATAGACTTTGTCAAGGCGGCGGGTGCCATCTGACTCAAGTTCCCTCAGGTAGCGACCGGTTCCCTACACAGAATATCCAAGTGTGAAAGGGGTACAGTACTCATCGGGCCGCAACAAAAGGCCCGATTCTGTACTGTTCAGCAGCGTGAAGAGACGTGTCTCGGAGGTAGTGAAAGATAAAAACTGTCGGACGTCAGGACGTTGCCTCCAAGATGTTGGTAATAGGAACACTGCTGTGATATGCCCAAGCAGGTGGAGGGGGAACGTAGTTCATGGGCTGTGACTTGGGCATCCTCTGTAGCACAGCTGACAGTAGGTGCCTTGTAGGCTTGTACAACTACTGTCTTGAGCCAAGTGGCAAGCATGTGGACCGAGTTTAAGCCTATTGTATTAGTGAACAGTAGGAGTAGTTGAGTTCGGCTCTGAGGAAGAGGCTTGGGGGCCTCGAGGTAGAGACGGAGCTCACAAACAGGGCAAAAGGCTCATTTCGTAATCATCGCGAAGGATGTTGGAAGAGGGGGTTGATGATAAAGGGTTTTGTCCGTTCTTCGGGTTTTTGGATTCCGGCCCTGAAAGTTGTCCCTGGGTTTGGCATACCCTTGGTGTAGGTATCTAAGAAGAAACAATCTGCGGTAGTAATCAAGAGTGTTTGAGGTTCTTCACCTGAGGCAGGCAGCCAGTGCTACTAGGAAACAGAGTCCTAGTGAAATGACTGAGACGAAATGAATCCGTTGTATATACATAAGGTGGAGAGAGGAGTGCTGCGAGCACAATGGAGAAGTCCTAGGTGTATTCATTGTGTCAGAAATGAGGATTGTCGCAACTTCTTAGAGTTTGGTACAGTAAAGGCCAGCGGAATGCTATGCCTCTCAAAGCTTGTCCCTGCCCCTTTCTTCGGTCTCGGCACCGAAAAAGGATGGGCTGTAGCCTTTGTTGAATGTTCGTAAGTAGGAAGAGTGAGGAACCCCGTCCTGTTCCTTGAGAGGGAGAACGGACGGTACCGGTGTGGTTATTCGGTGAAGGATACATGCTGGCAGAGCGTGTCGTTGTGACATATCCAAAGTTAGTATAGGTGGTATTGGTGGTTCTGCTGTGGAGTGCGGAATGCAGAATATAAGGCTGAGAAGCCGTGTAAGCAGAAGGAGCCGTGATGGCGGAACAGGCTGAAGGTGGTTAAGGAGGAAGGCAAGATAATGAAGTTTGGAAGGGTACGGTACCTACGTACCAATGTGCCAGGAGGCGGGAGGCGGGACGTTGGTTGCCCCGTTTCCCCTTCCCCAGTGAAAGGGCACGCATAAGAATGGTGGATTGGTGAATCTCTAGACAGAGTTCCTTGGTGAGGTGTCGCAAATGACTAGCAGATGTGTCGTTTCGGAAGGCTGAGGTGGAGTCGACTCTTTGGATAGGAAGGATTAAATTATTAGTCGTAGAGTCTGCAAGGAATCGTGGTTCGCAGGTAGTCTAAGAACCTTCGCGTTCCCTAAAACCGGGAGGTCCAGGGTAACTGGAGATGCGGGTCGTGGAGGACGAGCTGCAGGTAACCTGGAGAGCGCTTGTGGGTTGAGGCGTGGTAAGTAGATTGAGAATCGAAGGCCAAGCAGATCGAGGAATGGGGAATGAAACGGAGTGGGTCAGTGACGGTATCCTAGTTATTAAGTTATTACCTGCTGCCTTGAAAAAGGGGCAGTTAGGGCAGACCGGGAAACTAGGAACGTAGATCCCTGCAACTCGCTGGTGAATGAGAATGTCAGGAAACGAAGTAACTCTGGTTTAGTGGGGGCGGATGGTGTTGACTTGTTCCTGGGTGTACCAATGAAGCTAGTGTCAGCTAGTGGCTGTCACAGAGGCATGGTCGGTATAGGAGGCGATGCGGAGGGCCTCGTCCGCAAAGGTTCCAGTTGCTCGGAGGAACCGAGTGATGGGAGCCACTTGTATAATTTGAGTGCTTGGAATTCGGGTGTAGGAACGTGCCGTGACCAAGCAAGGACCTATTGCTTCTGCAAGATGTCGTAGTTTGAGAGCAGTGGAACACTGGTCGGGCAGATAGTGCTGGTTCCACCCAGTCCGGAGGACAAAGGGTAGAAAATGTTGCTTAATATGGGAAACCAGAAGAGAACGTAGAAGTGTGTAGATTAGGTCTAAAATTGGCGGCCGTAACCAGGTCCACGGTGTAGCGGCGGAAAGGTGGGGGGAACGACGATGGAACGGTCCTGGTTTGTGGGGGCTGATCGGTTGAACGTACAGCGTGGTGTATAATGTTCTGAAGATGGATCGAATCCAGTGGTATGAAATGCTGCAGGAGTGCAGAGGATTGTGTCAACGGCGTGTTAGCTGCTTGAAGCGGGGAACCTAGAGACGGTAGGATTAGTGGAGTTGGAGGGCGGAGGTGGTATCCTTGAAGAGGAAGCGGTTGACTAAAGGCGATGAGGGATCTAGTTGAGTCCTGTCGGTATGTAAGCCGAGAACCACTACAGTCCTAAAAGAGGGTTCCAAACGGGCCCGTGACATGGTTAGCGTCGAGCGTGTCAGTCGTCCAACCGGTGGAGACGCAGGCAGAACGTGGTGGCTGAACGCGGAGGCGGAATGAGGGTGCGGAATGCGGAGGCAAGATACTTGGCGAGGAAGGGTTGACTTAACGTAACCATGGAGCAGCGAGTCTTGTCTGTAATTCCAGCTTTTACAGGTTTTGAAGAGCATGATGCCAATGTGGAACGGCGGCATGGGTGGTGCCAGGCGGATGAGTCTCGTAACCAGCCTAAACGGATGGTGGAACGTAGGGTGGTATCGAGGCGTGGGAGAAACCAACAGCACTTGTTCAGAGCCGTGGTTTAAATAATCGACGAGTCAGGCGAAATGAAGACAGTGGTGGAACCATGGAACCGTGCCGGAGGAACTGGCGGAACTATGGTGTAATATTGCCAGTACGCCTTAATCCTGAATGTACCGGGGGACCGAAGAATGGGAACCGTACGTGGGTGATACTGAACAGGTGAGCGCTGTACGTAGTGTAGGCAATAGATCTCCCAGTGTATAAGTTCAGAGGGGGAAAGAAGGTCTTGAAAGGTCAGGATGCTGGTCCGAAGTCGAGGCGGGCCAACTGCACGGAACGAAACGTCCGTGACAAGAGAGCATTAGTAAATGCTGGTGTCTCTAAAGGAAGAAGAAAATACATTACCTTAATGTGGTGGGAAGCGTCCTTTCCTGTCTCTGCGTTACAGACATAGGTCTAGTAAGGGGAAGGAAGGGTGGTGAGGAACGTGATGCTGTCGTTCCGAATGGGAGCAAGTGCTGCCCCCCCCCCCACTCCTCCTCCGAGCAGGGGATCCAGGAGTAACGGAGGAGTGTGAAAAGCGTTCCCTGTGAGGAACGCATCCAAATGTCCAGGAATAGGGCTTGGGGAACTATAGACAGAGTCGTGCAGGTGGAACGCAGGGTCAGAACGGCTGCAGGCCGAAGAGAACCTACGTAGAGGAACGCTGTGAGGTGGATTGGCACTAAGCGGATCGATTGTTGTTCAGTGACATGTTATTTAGAAGGATCAATGTCAACGGAATGTTGGCAAGCAAATCATCGCGAAGCGGACTGTTGCCAAGTGAAGTGTTGTCTAGCGGACTGGTGCTAGGCGGAACGTACGAGCGGAATCGAGCTGTGTTGAATCGGGATGGCGTGTTTTTGAGAGTTTGTATCCCTTTCCTGGGGGTATGACTGCGGGCGGAACCAACAGAGGACCAGGTGCAGTATGATGCGGAGGTGTTTGGGAATCGAGACAGGCCATGGAGAATAATAGGATTGAGATCTTCGTCCGCAGGACGGACGGGCGGAATTGGAAGTGGAACCTGTGGAATGGGACGCGGAGGCGGATCATCAGGTACGGTAGAGGGACCTGCGTCGGCTGTGGAGGATCGGCGTCGCTTAGGAACCGAAGCTTAGTCACGATGATGTGTAGTCTAAACTGGAACTTGCGTGTAAAGTTCCGAATGGAAGAGTCCATGAGATTATGCACTTGAGACGAAGTGAGGGGTTGGTCGTTTCTCGGAGTAACGGAATGGTCATTGACCGAAGGTTGGGAGGAACGTGAAGATAAAACAAGAGGAGTTAGTTGCGGGCCTACAGAGGAGACCAACTAGGCAGCAACTTTCCGGGCCTTGAATTGAAGTTTGAGGCAAGTGTATCGTTCCTTAGTGCATGAAAGCTCCTCGGAGAGGGAACATAGATCTCGTACCGGAGGAGGCCGACTACAAGGAATCGGAAACGTGGCTGCGGTATCGCAAGGCATGGGGAACACGACGGCTCGGAAAGAAAGGGATTCGGAGGCGGAATCGGTTGCTCCAGAGAATCCTGTTCCGTTGTAAGGTCGAGAATCTCCCCGTTGTCCGCAGGCGGAACCTGTAGTGGGGATGCAGAACAAGGAGGTGCGGAGTAAGGAACCATCCCAAGGCATTCCCTTAGCCTGTGGTATCGAACGATGGTACCGTGGGATGCGGAACGTGAATGGTGGGATGCTCGTTCCATGGGATGTGGAACGTATGAAGGAACGCAGCGGGATTGAAGTGAACAGCTTGGCGGCTAGAGAAGAAGAGGTGAGCCTTGCCGCTCCGACTTTTATATGAAGGAGGCTGCGCAGGAAATCGAAGATGTCCTTCCGGTTCGCTACCTACTGCGCAGGAGGTAGCGAACCGGAAGGATATCTTCGATTTAATTCCTCTAGATTGAACAGCATTTTGAAAAGGAGAATGCTATAAAAAAGTTAATGGATATTTTCAAGGCAACTAGAAAGCAAATTTTGCATGCAATAACTACAGGAACATAAATAAAGCAAAGTCAATGCTTGTTCCTTCTCTGAAATACCGCCAAAAATTTCTGAACATATTCTTAGAATGGTAGTTCGGATAAGCAGGGTGTTTGGATAATCAGGGTTCGGATAATTGAGGTTCTACTGTAAAAATGTTAGGCTCGTGCAAACTCGTCTGCAATACCTACCTTCATACATTTCAAAGGGAGCTGCTTGCACAAAAAATATCAGTTAACCTTCTGCATTACAAAAGGCAAGGACATTCTCATATTCACTACACACTACACAACTTCTGGTCCTTGTTAGTAAACCCCTATCATACATTAACAGAAAGGAAGTAACAAACTACTCCACCCTTTTGCTATCCGTAATTTCCGTTTTTCTTTGACTGTACCAGTCTTAGAAGGAAAAAACACCAAGAATAAGTGCAGCTCCTTGTGTCTTATTTGCTAATAGTCCTTCTGTGTTAACCTATCACCCTAACGATTTTAAAGGCATCTAACTAAAGCAGAAATATCAATTAAATCTGTACAAAAACTAAAAATGTGCGCGGGAACTGGTGCCAAACGGATGGGAGTACAGTAAGGATTACTACCAAGTTTTTGTCACTTGAAGTTGGGATGTCAGCTAATTTCGTGAAAATTTTGTGCAAACAAACTAATCGTGGGCAACTAAAGTTGGCCATACATACTACAGTGCTAGCAAATTAATGTGACCAGCATCACCATTATTTAACAGGTGTCCTATTTAAGCAGAAAAGTTAATTTTTTTGCTGTTTGAAGTCACGATATCAATCAATAATGTATAACACTTTACAAGTTACAACACTTTACAAGTTAAAAAACACTTTTTCAAACTGAAATGGATTAATTAAAAACAATACACTATATAAAAAAAATTAGCAGTAGGTTTTCTTTTAAGACCCAGACTTTAGTCGTAATACAACAAAACCTTCTATAAGAAAGAATACTTTAGAAAAAAAGTAAAATGCTTTAGTCCCGGACCCTGCCGAAGGAGCACACAGCTTTCCCCTAGAACCCCAACTGGCTTCGAATGGGGACCTTCTAAAGCATTTTCTAGCTAAGCTTCGTCTAAACAAGATGGCAAAACGAAGGTCTACCCCCTCCCCCCTCCCAAAAAAAACAGTACAGTACTGCCCCGATAGCCATTACTGCATGTAGGCTTTGCTTTGATGGTTGCTTTCATCATGGTTGGCTAGATGTCGGGTATGGATGGGTCGGTTTTATTTTTTTGATTTGGGTTTCGGTTTTACATGCCCACAAAACCGCTGCTTTCGTATAGGTTTTTTTTTTTACTAGTATTATTACTAGCTTTCAACTCGCTCCTGCTTTGACTTTCAGCAGCGTGAATGACCATGGATCTGGCTGGAACCATTTTCCTCTATTTTCTTTTTTCTTTATGACTAGGAGCGTTGTCATTTATAATTGAAAATTATAAATTATTAAAAAATTTAAATCAAATCAATCAGATTTTTCGAACACCATACGAAAAACCGACAAAATCTGCATTGGTTTCGGTTTTAGTAAAAACCGAAACTTCGGTTTCAGTTTCGGTTACAGACCCATCCCTATACTAGAATGCTTTCATGTAAGCACAATAAGGAATGAACAGTTCAAGTGACCTTTTACAGCATTCAAATTTGTTTGTACTTGCGAAGATTTAACAAAGAATCACAGAACAATTAGACTGACCTTTGAGACGCTGGATAATCAAATCCCAATTGTCAAAACACTCCCCGCATGGAGAACAGTAGGGAGCATCTCCAGTGTGCCCACGAGCACATTGGTTGCATTTATCGCCACCAATTCCTGGTAAGCAATGACAAGTGCCATTGTTGCGATTGCACTGGAGGGTCGTTGAGCCTTCGCGGCTACACTCACATGCTGAAATAAGAAATTAAGTTTTTACCCTTAAACAATAATATTAGTCATTATGTGCGGAAATTGAATAAGTCCACTTACGATAACACTCCCTATTAGGATTCCCCCAAAAATTTGTCTGGCATTGATCACATTTTCGGCCACCGAAACCAGTTTTGCATTGACATTGACCATCAAACTAGAAGATAAAGAAAATACATAAGTCATAACATTGTGTATTGCAACTGTTAGGTGTACTTTATCAGTTTTAAAAACACATGTTTCTAGGTTAAACCTTAAACTCTTGAGTGAGGGGCTATAGTTGGGTTAACTGCAGGGGCTAAGGTCTATTTTGGACAGTACAGCTGTCATCCTGTGTACCTCCGCCACTGCGAAAGGCTTCTGCTAGACGGCAGGATTCTGCTTCAACTTCAAGACTTAAGTGCCGGGGGGGGGGGGGGGAGAGCTTTGCCTTATGCCGAACAGCAGGCACAAGCCCCAGTTGAATGAATCTTCCTGAAAAGATGTCGCTTGACGACAATATTCCAGCAAAGTTACGTCCTGGTTGCTGCTGGTTCCGCCATGTAAGCCCGTAAAGCAGCCGTGGAGACAAAGTACGCAAAGTCGGAGTGAACCTGCCTGTCGTCAGCTTCAACCTGATGAAGGATCGTCTTGAGGACAGAGGGAGACGAGCTCCATGTGAGCAACGTCAGTGACTAGCATGCGTGTCTGGGGACCCTTGTTCCTCTTCTGGGCGTTATGTGAGGGTAGCGTTTATCTTCACACGCCAGGCCTCCCATATACAAATACTACCAAAAGACGACCTGGGACTAAAGGAAGGATGAGGACATGCACATAGAATCCATATTTGCGAACATTGGGAAGGTTGATCTGCTGAATTCAGCACAGGGATTTGAAGGGGGGGGGGGGAAGAAGAAGCGGTTCCTGATAAAACATGTCGGGCCAAGTAATGGTTGAGCAAACTGCTTCCAAAGAACAAGAGCAATTCCTTCTCCATAAATGTCTTCAGCATCAAAGAAACGAAAGTCATCTGCAGGAAGACAGGTACAGGGATCAAATATCTGCATTCCCCCCCAACTGCCTCGATTCCTGGGTGGGAGCAGTCATCGGCATCACAGGGAGTCATTGTCAAGGTAGTGATCACCATCGCAGAGGGCTTTGAGGTTGAACCGAAGTGTTAGGGCTGATAAGAACCTCGGGGTCACCAGCGAGGCAGGGTTGGTGCCAGGGCGCCCATCTTCTGGGGTAGTCCATCTAGCATCGTCCCCCGGGGTGATTGTCTACTATACGAAACAGCGAAGTGATGTTCCAATGTGACGTAGTGGCAATGTGTAATTAAGCAAAGACCCAGACGATTCATACCTGGGCGAGCGTGAGCATACTAACGTTGCGGGGATTTCGCAATACAGAAACTCTTTAATTGTCATGGCGTGTGCGGGTCGGGTCTCGCCACCAGAGTGAACTACACCCGAATCCTTAGCAAGCCCTCTTCGGATTTCGTCACTAAACTATGCCTGAACACTGAACGTGCAGTGTGCACATAGCAGGCATCAACCAAGAACCCCACAGGGGATATACGGCTTACCAGCCGACACTTTAGCCAGTCGCACCTTCATAACTCGAGTGACTTTAATCTCAAATTGCTTCGAATTACTTTGGTCAAAAATTTCGCTAATTGGGTAAGTTTACGTTTCAGAAGAAATTGACTTAGAAGTTGAATTAGGCTTATGTTTGATAATTCTGGGCTTGACAGGCAAATATGATGGAGGTGAGCTTGGGAGTGACGACATCACGCGCAGGTACAAAGGAAGCGTAGAGGACAAATGATGTAGCGTAGGGCATTGAGACGAACCGTCCACTGAAGCCTAAGAAGGCAGAAGGGATGCATCCATCGAGGGGGGTAACTCCCAAACTGGAGTGGCAATGTGAATAAACTGGAAGTAATCCTTTGACTGATCACCTTGATGCGGCGCTCGGCTTCAACTAGCTATCTTCTGTCAGTTCCATGTCGGTCGCCATATTGGATTTCGCGGCGTCCCAGTCAGCGAATTTTTCCCTCACATTATCTCTTACGACGACATGAAAATTTCCACGAAGTGCTTTAACTCATCCAGCACTGTGTCCATTGAACTAATCAAATTCAAAACCCTTAATGGAATATCAGAAGGGGCAGAACGGGCACGAAAGGGTGGAATGTGCACAGGAAATGGAAACACAGGCGGCGCTGGCAGGGCCGTAATATTGAGGTTGGGATCAGAATAGTGAATTAATGAACAGGGCTGCTAAGGAAAAAGCGGGAACTGGAAATTTCGAAAGCCTTCATCTGGTACGCTATTTTTTTCCACATGCGTAAAATGCCCGTACGTTTGAATGGGGTACGAACTAGGCAATGTTCGCATAGGTTGGTAGTAAAATGATAGGGCCTACATTACGATAATTGGGGTGCCTATCACTGGGTGTATTTTGGTGCAAGTACGCGACAGTGTCAGAGCATTTTCATAGGTCTGAGAAGCCATTTCGATTTAACAGTAGAGCATACACCTGCCCTTCCTAGTCGAGTGCTCAAACGATTGAAGGATGGGTGGCAATACCTGCTGGGAAGTGAGCAGGCACGCCACCCGGTGGTGAGCTAATATAGCTTCTTTAAGTGAAATTTGCAGCGAAGCGTCGATAAGGGACTAAATACGCTACTCCACTCTTTACAGAACAATACGTAGAGACAAGTAATTTCCGCGATCGCAGATTTTCGCTGAATTCACAGATGTTAAAATAAGAACTTGAGTAAAACGTTCTCGGGAGTAGTGAAAGTCTGCACTCTGCAGGTTCTGAAAATGTATTAAGGTCGCAGAAACTTCAGAAAACTCGCAGAAATGGGGTTTTCTTTTGTCCAATTCCAAAAAAAAAAACAAAAAAAAACAATAAATACATGAATTTTATCATTAGAAATATTAACCAGCAGTGTTACTGAAATCCTTCTCTTGTTGATTAGCGACTGTGTTAAAAGGCCATACCTTCTTACTATTTATCCAATGCATGGATAATTTTTGCAACATTTACGTAGGTTTAAAGGAAATGTAGCAAAAACGTCTCAGAGGAAAAAAAAAATAAACGCGTTTGCAATACTTGCACAAGCTTTAACTAATTTTGCAAAACTGAGTCATACAGGAAAGCCAATATGGATGCAAACACCTTTAACAATGCTATACTTCCGGTGTTAGAGGATACACTTACGTCCTGAAGTTATTTTTTACTGTGAAATTGGCATATGTAACTGTTCCGTTTATTTGTACTATTAAGCCACAGAAATTACAATTTTACAGAATTTTATTCGACTCTGAGCAGAAATTGCCGCAGATATGGTCGAACAAATTTCGCAGAAATTATGTATCCTAACAATACGGTAATTCTTTCATTCTCATTAGTTTTTGGGCTGTTTAAACAAACCTGTCATACAATTATTTATAGCTAGGAATAAGGCTGTACCGATCAGCATTTTTTCTGCCGAACAGATTCCGATCCGATCAGCTACAAATTGATTGGTGTACCGATCCGATTTTACCTAACTGATCGCTACAGATTTTAACAACTTTTTTTTCTGGCTTACACAAACTTGTACGCTAACAAATTTGTATGCTTACGAAAACATTGGAATACATTTTTTTTACCCAAATAAAAGTAAAAATTTGTCAGTTATTAACCTTAGCCTACACAATGTAAAACATCAGGACTAGCCTAAATTAAAACAAAAGGTAACAAACATGTGGAGAAACAGAATTTATTGTCAAGGGCCTGGCAAAAATCGAAAATCTTCAGGTTTTTGTTCGCCGAACCGATTTTTGCCGATCAGCCCAAAATCTGCCAAAATCTGTTCGTCTAAATCTGTTCGGTACAGCCTTAGCTAGGAATATTACTGGGTTCACAGTTAGTGAACTTACGAATTCGATTGGTTGGGTACTACCAGGAACCGGACCTGACTGCGGGTGGATTCATGTAGATTCACAACTTTCTGTATCTACTGGAGTATTAGGTAACTCATAGATTTCTGGAGCGTTGATCTTGCAGTTTTTACGATTTAGCCCACATGGCTTCAAATCAGCTATTTAGTTTTCACTGCAGAACACACCAATTTCGAGACCATGGGTTTATACTAAAATTGCATTCCTTGCGTTTGTGGCACAATGGGTGTTTTGTTTATCCCCAGGCATTAATCTACTCCCACACTTAGTACATGATGCAGTCAAAGTTTTCAGGCCTATTGCTTAAACATGATACCTCGCGTCCGAAAATGAAAGTGGTGGCATTGACACCGAGTGCACCTAGCGACATGTGGTGCGAACAGTTGGGAGAGAACGCAGTTAAAAAAAAAAAAAGATTATATTTGGGGTTTAGGCCAGGCCTATTTTATGGGCAAAATAACTAATAGGTGAGTATTTTTCCTAATAATTTAGAAAAAAAATCTATAAACTCGCATCTTGTTTTGCTAGTCAAAAAAATGTTAAGCAAATAAGAACAAAAACTCACCCTTATCTATTCGTAAACAGACTAACAAAATCCAATTCAGTCGAGCATTAGTTAGCTTTGCCTATAGTTCTATTGTTTTAAATTTTTTTTTTACTTAATTTAAGGCTTACCTCATTACACTGTTCAGTGTACGCCCCATACCGGTCGCAATCGCAGCGTTCACAACCTTCACCGCTGGCAATCTTCCAATGATTGTCCTCACACCGATCACACGATTTACCAGTGACTCGAGGTAGGCAGTTGCATTGCCCGGTAACACGATCACAAGCACCAAGCGAAACATTGGTTCCCAAAATATTGCACACACATTCTGCAAGAAAAAATGGATGTACAAATTTTAACCTTGTATGACAAGTTATGGTCATTCCAATCGGTTTAACGACAAAAGCCAAATGAGAACTTATGAGGGGATAGAAGAATAAATCAATTCAACTAGCTGTTCCCGGTGTAGAATACACCAAGTTTAGTAGGAAGCCATGTTGTCACGTTGTTGTCACATTGACTTGTTTTCTGCTGCCCCCCCCCCCCAGTTTTCCTGCAACAATAAAAGTTAAAATTTCTCTTGCTACTGATTGTTACTATGCATTCGACAATACCCATAATACTGCTGACCAGTGACCACTTGCACTTCTCCATTGCTACGTGGATTCATGTAGATGCAAAGAATGAACATGCTCCCCCTTTGCATTGCTACCGCTCGGATTTCTGCGTTTCGATTGGTGTTATAATGATCATCTATTCCCCATTAATCACCAGGCTCACCTATATCCAGGCCTAGCCAAATATAAAAGCATAAAAAATGTACTTACCGTGACACGTATGGTGTATGGCATCACCATAGAAACCGGTCTTACATCTTTCACAGTTAAATCCCGCAGTGTTGAACAGACACTGCAAGCATTCACCAGTCCGTGCATTGCAGTTATTAGGGTGCAAAACGTCGATATTGTTGTTACAATCACATTTGTTGCACTGTCCTCCTGGATTCTCGGGATTGCCAAAAAAGTTATTGGCACAACGGTCGCAGCGCTCGCCTGGAACAAATACACATGTCAGCTTTGATCACTTTCGTTACACCAATATACAAATAAATTACATGGCACTAACAAATACCACAAAAAGAAAGCACTACTCCAAATTATCTTACCGACCAAATACGCAGCCATCAGATTAAACAAAATGCTATTGCTATCCTTTAGCTACTTTCAAATATAAAAAATTTTGTTTTTATACACACACAAAACGAAGGACAGTAATTTCTGTGAAAATACTAGGCACAATTTTGCAGCGTGCTTTGTTGCGATGAAAGGACAATTTTGCAATGATGGCTTTGGCGGTTCCAAAGCATAAACATATCGGCGGACATGACAACAGACACGCCCTGTACGTAGTTGATGTTGGTAAGACTGTACATTCCATGCGACCATGAACCAACTGCACTGAATGGCACAGCAGTCTTGCACTGAACATTGTGTCTATAACTAACTGCTCCAGGAATTTTTTTTACGGTGTCTAGTTGTTGACTATGCCAGCTTGATTATCATTAAAACAAATTGTTTACTTTAGTTTCAAGTTTGAACAAAGCCAAATTGCAGATTATTTTACACAATGTTTGGAAATACGGAAGTTTTGCGGTAAACGATGAATTTGGCAAAAATTAAGAGGTGTTTTTTGGCTCAAGTCAGTGTTTATCGACAAGTTCAAGGATCACTTTTATAGCTAAATTAGCTAAAATGCTTAGAAATATAGTTTCGCAACATTGTAGAAATTACATGTCCTCGCATAAAATATACGAATTGCTATCAAAAAATAAGAAGATGTAGTTCTAACTGCAAATAAGAGGAGAGATCAAGGCTTTTAATATGGTGTCTATGGGTTTAAGGGATAGTTGGTAATGTACAGGAAATCAGGAGATGCAGCTTTAAACTTATATCTTCTTTTAGTTTTGATCGAAATCAATGAATTTTTTTTATACCCAATTAAAGAGCAGACCCGTTTATTTACAGTACAAAACGTTTCCATCTCAACCCTGCATATGCCAATTTTTTTCAACGTCCGCTACTACTAGCGGATTCATTTTGCGCGGATTTATTTTGCTACGATAGTCTGCGATGTCGGTTTCCCAACAATACTCGTACGGGAAAGATGAACGCCGTTATAAAATACGCTGTTGTAAATAATCCCAACATTTAATCAAAGTGAGACACATCAACGGGCTAAACAATAAATATAAAAGCATTTTCTCTTTAACTTGTCATTGTTGCAGCTTGCAAACAAATCGATCTGTCACTAGTTTAGCGGTGGCCAGCATGAATGTACTTCCACGTAAGATTGTTGTAGACGGGAGGGCGACCGCTTCTCCACCGCCCGCCCACCTGCCCGCCGCTGTTTTGTCCAGCCTCCTACTGCATGGTCTAACACTACAGCCCCTAATTACAATACAATTTTGTCTCAGCCAGTCCAACAATTGTTCTTTGTTACAGCCGTTATCACTTAATCCTATTTTACTGTTTGAATCGTCAGCCCATACGTAATAATCGCGCAATTCTCTTTGACGATAACGCGCAAAACGGGCGGCCATCTTGAATGGCTCGAAAATTGCTGCCCCCTTGAGAAGGAGAGTAGTCGGTGCGAAAAATGAAATAATACGACGGGATTGGTTCGTCTGATTGACGTTATCTAATGCTGATTTGTTAGGTGATAGTCCATTGGTCAATTCCTTTGTTTATTTCACATTAAGAAGCAGTACTAGCGAATCACGAGCTACCTTTAGACGTCATCACCAGCCCGATGACCACCAGCCCGGGCTCAACACGTGTTCTGTAACAATGCTGCACGCCCGATTTCGGGTCCAGCGTGTATGCAGGGTTAATTGTACAACAAACGTTTATTAGTTTACATGTTTTTGGCCCTCGACCAATCTACATGACGATTCACACTACTTTTAAAGATGCTTAACAAAACGTCTGGGCTACAGCAGTCAATACGAACTATATTTTTAACACGACAACTAACCTGCATAACCTTCTTCACAGTTGCAAATGACCGTTTGGAGTTGAGGATCAAGGTAGCAAGTTGTGGCATAACTGTGGCCACTGTCAGTTAGTCCTGGACAAGGGCATGGACGACAGGGAATGTTTATACCAATGCGGGGATCACCGTAGAAACCATCTTCACATCTGCAACAATCAACAGCAGCTGTAAGCAGGTCCCATGATGACGAACATGCCTCGCTTGGTACTATGCAAGAAGAAATTTGCAACACCAAAGTAAATTTATAATCTTTTATCTATTGTCCTTACCTTTCGCATTTTGGACCACCCGAATAGTCACGGCAGTCAATGCAGCGCCCAGTACGGGAATCGCACGTGTCCGCGTGCCCGTGACAATCACACCGCTGGCAGGTTGGGTAATCCCAATGTCCAGGTTGACATTCATCACATTGGCGCCCATATGTATTCTGACGACATTTACATTGACCTGTCTGGCTATCACATAAGTTATCCAAAGAACCAATGCTGTTGCAGTCACATGCTGAAAGAAAAAGAAAAAAAACATGAAATTTGTGAAGAATAAGTTAACCGTGAAAGTTGTAGAATTCAACCGAACAATTTTACTGCAGCGAAACCTCTTGCAGTAATTGAGGCACAGAATCTTTGAATCTGTGCCTCAATTAGCCTTTCCTAGGGAAAATGTTGGGCCTTACTACAATTAAGTTACGTTCGTTAAGAGTCAAGACGGACCCCCCCTTTTTTCGCAAGATTTAGGAATCCGCTTAAGGCCACCTCCCAAATGAATACACAATTTTTGGATCAAGGTTGTAACCTAATTTACCAGCCCTTACATCAGATAAAAAGGACATTTTTACTGAGCCTTATTTAATTATTTGGCACTACTATTTGATGTGTTGGATGAATAGGTTGTAAATGATTTTCCAGTTTTTTTTCGATAGAATAAACTAAAACTTACTTCTCGGCACAGTTTTAACACTCAACCCAAACAAAAGGTTCTATAATGGTAGAATGGTGTTCCTATTCACTAATCACACGACTTTGTTGTTGCGAGAGATGTATGGGAAGATACATGTAAAACTACTCACAACATTAACGACCACTAAAACAATTTTCAAACTACAATCTTCTTCCATCATCGCACAATTTCACATAGAAGACACTCGCACAGTCTTGCTAATTTCTGACAGCAATGCTATCATCATCACGCACTTCAAAGGTAAAATTAGGATCCTGGTCACGTTCTTGCTCTTTGCCAGAATTTGAAATTTGAAATTCAAATTCTGGCCAAGAGCAAGAATGTGACCAGGATCCTAAATTTATCATTGAAGCGCATGATGACGACGGTAGCATTGCTGTCGAAAATTAGCAAGATTGTGTGAGTGTTTTCTATACAAAATTGTGCAACGATGGAGGAAATTGTAGTTTTAAAATTATTCAAAATGTTTCCTAGTACTGGTAATGATGTTTTTAATGTACTTGTTCAAAAGCTAGAAGAACTACTTACAGCTTACATTTGTTTATATTTTGTCAAAAAAAATATATGCTGGCAGGGCTTAAGAAAGAACTTACCAAAAAAGCATACTTTGCGTATCACAATGGGCACTATTGGGCAGTAAATTAATTTTTGCAAAAATTACCCAAATTGACCCAAAAAATTGTCTCTAAAAGTCTTTGGTGAAGGGAACCAACCTGGCCTTAAATTTTTTTTAATGGAAATTTTTTATCACCCACCTCCTGCATCTGTTTACTTTACACTTTTTATACCCCCCCCCCCTCCCAATTCCCTGCTTATTTGTGCATTGCTGTATATTTTAATGGGATTAACAATGTAAGCTCAAGCTACCACTTTAGAATTCATTGTCAACCTTTAGTGCCGTAAGTGTGACAAGAATTAACACCATATGCTCACCTCTACAACCGCTAGGACCAAAACCGTAGGTTCCAGGGGCACAACGGTCACATCTGCGCCCAACCATATTCGGTTTACACGTACACTGTCCTCCAAGCGGGTCACAAATGGCACTAGTTGAACCAGTTGGATCACATCCACATTCTGAAATTATTAAGTGGATTATAACGTTTAAGTTTGTGTAGATAACTAAGACAGTTCAACACCTTTTTAGTTTAAGGACTTATATACATATAAATACGTACCCAGTCCTTCTCCATAAACATAGAAGCCAATGCTAAATAGATGCTTTTTGCAAACTTCTGGAATTGGAGACCTAATGACTGGGCCGAACAACTGAGCACATCGAGCATGCTCAAATTCCTGTCGCCTATGTTCATTTGTAACGGAGCCTTGAAAGAAGGGGCAGCTGTCAGCCCTGGGAACCAATACAATCTGAAATAACGTAAATAATAGGTTTATAATTGCAAAGGCAATTTTACGAAAAAGGGCCAATAAAATTCTTTGGCTCTCAGGCGCAAATGCCAGTTGACTTTTTTTTTTAATTTCCCAGTCATTTCTGGAAATTAATTTTATTTTAAGAACTGCGTTAAAATTAACCAACTGATAATTCAATACAACACTCTAATAGTTTTAGCGGGCCTGCAAAAATCGGGAGGCTATGCAACACAGTTTGGAGCATGGCAACGAACAAGCAGACGATAATGGAGATGTCACCAGAGATGCCAGATGGAGATGTAAACTGAATCCAAACTAACTTTAAGGCCTGAGGAAGATAATAGTTTTTAACTATCGAAATTCGCTAGACAGTGTTTGTGTCTTTTGTTGTTAAAGTGAGCATTTTTCTAGTGACTTGTTCGTTTTGTAATGGAGTTTTACAGTACCAAATTTTAACGATGTTTTTCGGCTTCTTACTAATGTTTGTTATTTGTGAAATGACACACATATGCGGGTTGTTTCTAAGGCTAAGCCCCCTACCATAAATTATAAAAAAAACAAATGCATAATAGAATCAAAAAATTAAGACAGGATAAGTCCAAAGCAACCTAACCACACTAATTTTTCAGTTATTGAAAAACCGTTACGTCGGTCATTTTACTTTGGCTTCGAAAAAGTACTTACAGTCGAATAAACCTTGCCAAACTCAGTCCAAGACTAAGTCATACAATCTTGTCACTTTTCTAACGAATTTTTGATTATTGCTGGTAATAATCTTCAGGCCAAGTCAAATTTGATTCTAATGTTGTGGAATTGTAAGGAAGCAGTAGGTAGACTTTTTGTACAAGTCTTTTAATTTGGGCCAAGATTATTCATAGCAATAAATAAAATTTGCAGGAAAAGTGACATGATTACATGATTTGAAGCTTGGTCGAGTTATTCACTGTAAGCAGGAGTATGCGATACCAGGTTTTTCAATTCGATACTGATACAGTCAAACCTCGTTATAACAATACCTCTTACAGCAATAAACCTGTTATAACAATGCTATTTTCAAGGCTCTTTAAGCAGCAATGCATGCAAAAGTGATTGTTTATAACAATAAACCTGATATAACATTTTACTTTTCAAGGACCCTTGGACATCGTTATGAAGAGGTTTCACTGTACTTTATTAATCTTGAGTATCGGTATCATGATACTTTCTCGACACCGATACTTTTTTCAATACTGATACCTTTCAATACTGATACCCTTTAAAGAAAGCAGTAGGAATAAACAAATTCAAATGGCTTAATCTGTAGCTTCCTTTATTCCTTCATTACAATTACCATTCACAGAAATATTTCGGATGACAATAATGTTGAGCTTAATTTCTTTGTTACGTTAGAAAATGAACCTTAAAAGTTTTAATAGTATTAAAGAAAAAAATTATTAATTTCAATTAAGAGTATTCTACACACAACTGTTTACCATAGAAATTTAAAAATAAACTCAAGACTAGGATACATGGATTTACTTACATTTTTATGTATTTGACATTACAAATAAAGCAATCCAGACAAAATATATTATATGTAGTTATGAAACAAAGCATCAAATCAGTTTTCTTTTTTTACTTTGATAGGCTTTCTGGTTTTCTTCACTGACAGTAACATTTTTAAAATTATATTTTATAAAATCATTAAATTTATGTATGAAAATATATACGAATTTAATATTTGCAATTTAATAACACAAACATATCCAGTTTAATAAAAAAAAAATTCAATTTAAGTTTAAAACAAGATAGTTACATAGGACTATCCTGTTGCTGCCAGGATCTATGCCTAATGCTTAGTGAAGCTAACATGCCTAAAGATCTTTGCTTTCCGAATTTTTTTTTAATTTTATGTATACAAATATAAATAAAATATTTTTTAAATGTACTATTTATTAACACAAAAGATTCAGTTTAATTTTAAAATTTTGAATTAAGTTTAAAACAAATTACTGTATAACCTCGTTAATAAGAACTCGGATAACAAGAATTCCCGCTTAATAAGAACTTTTTTCAAGATTTTGGTTGGCCAGCTACTCTGTCAGCACTAAATATATACAGCTATAATGAACTCTGTTAATACGAAAGTACAGATAAGACGAACAAATATTTACAATTCTAGCTTATTTTTACGAATTTGCTGTTCGTAACGGTTTCTTTTTCCTCCCCCTTGAATTTCGTTATATCTCACGCAAAACATCAATCGCTAGTTGACTCCATCTTGGGAAGTGATAAAGAGTTTTGTCCGTTTGCACAAACACGAAGGTCAAGGACGAATGAAAAGAAAACACCGTATACCGGCAGGCTACATTTTTTTTAAGTTGCAGTCCAATTTCTCTCGTCCGTTTAATAAGAACTACGGTTAATAAGAACATTTTTATCAGTCCCCTTAAAGTTCGTATAAAGAGGTTTTACTGTAGTTACTTTTATTTTTACAGAAAAGTATCCATCATGCATTGCACTGTTCAATTTCAAGATGGCTGCTCATGGTTCAAGTTGCAGTAAAACGCTACTCAATGACACCCGCAACGTTATAGTAATAAAGTCTTGACTTCCATAAACAGTCAGCAGTCACCTGTAACGTATTCTGTTCCAGTAATCACCGTTTTTCTTGGGATTTTACGATTTATTTGGTGCAGATTACTCTCACAAAGCGTCAACAGGTAGGTGGCCCATTAAAAACATGTAAAACTGCTGCTATTGTTAGGCAACTCAACGTTAGGCCTATCGGTCACAGATCTACAACGATGTAAACTCTTTAAATTTTCTGTTCCAAATCCTCTTCGATACTCTTAATACTGCAGTACTTTTTAAACCAACGATACTTTTTCGATACCTTCGGTACCACCGAAAAATCGATACCAAGTTTTGAATTTCGAAACCAGTACCGATCCCAGTATCGAATTTTGATAGTATCGCACACCCCTACCTTTAAGTACTGTACTTAATTTTCCTGTTAACAATTTCACCGAATTTTCATGGGATTTGCAGAGGGACCCTTTTTAACTACGCTGAAATTAGCGGCAGTCCAGTTAAAATCAACAGTTCTTCAGGGAGCTATCTAGCTAACTAGCTAGCCACACAAACTTGAAGTTGAGGGCACCTTTTCTCCAAAAGGACACATTCCCACACCTTACTGTTCAGTTTTACTTCTTTACTGAACATCCCCTCCCTTGATAATTGATTGTTGAAACATCCCCTCCCCTGCAAAAATTTAAAGATTTTCCGAACGTGCCAGAATTAGCAACATTCTAGTCATGGTTAATGCTTTTTTAAAACAGTCGTGTGCAATCGAGCAATGTGGCAACCAAGCGACAACAACCAAGAATGTAACAGTCCACGGTTGGAAGACATCTATCAATTTGGTGGCGACACACTAGTGGTTGTTCGCATATGGCAACACAGGGGCACAGCCTGGATTTAACCTTACCCACAGCACAGCCAGGACCTGGAACCCTAAAAACGATGGACCTCGTACTTGAAGAAAAAAAAAATAATGGGGAGAGAGGGAAATTCTTTAACTAAAAGAATCACGTTATTTTCTGGTAAAAAAAAAAAATCTACACATAAATCGATGAGAATCCACCAGTTCTGCTTAGCCAGCCATTTCTCTTTACTGGTCAGTTCCCAGAAAAGGTTGTCCAAGATCTCACGTTTTTACTAGATATTTTAAATGTTGTAAGAAGTAGGCTTAAGGGATACTTCTAACACCGCAGACAAAATTGCTAAGATAGGCGTCCTACCATTGCCACCGACAGAAAGGAGTTGCTTTTTTTTCCCCTAAACCGGCGCTACAATTGTAAGGCACTGCTGCTACTTAACTTTCAGATAATGCTGCTTGCAATACGTCTAATAAGACAGGAAAACACTTCTTTTGCGTGCGAGTCAATTTAAAGGTAGAACCAAAGACACTATCGTAAAGTAGCTAGGTTACAGATCAGATTAAATTTGGGCTAATGGATTTCTGCCTCAGTCTTAACATAGAAAAATACGTACTACAAACAATCATTACTTAAACAAAACAGTCAAAACAATTAGTACGTAAGGCAACAATTACTGTTTTTGATTAGAAATTGCAAGACGTAAATGATAAAACCCGTAACTTTACCGTTACAACAATGTCTTTCACGCTAGGATTTTAGCCACTGCACATGCTATGTGTGGCTGTGGTCTGGCTATGGCAACATACAAATGAATTTGACAATGAATTTAACTCACCGAGTCAATGAGGACAGAAGCAGTTGGTGTTTCTATTTGATTGTCGTAACGTCTAAACTCCACTTTCACCTTGTACTTTTTCCCTCTTTCCAAACAAGCAGGTGGGTACACCACAGCAGTGCGACCACCTGTACAAATAAACAAACAAATCCTACATTACAAACAAATCATTAAAGTTACTGTAACTACAAATTAAACCCTCACTAAATATTACGAATTTGTAAACTACAAGGGAGTCCTTAAAAAATTGTCTAAGCTTTGTGAAAATTTTTGAAAAACCTTGTAATATATTTTTTATTTTTGTTCGGTGGCAGCAAAGACGCACGAGTGGTGCATCATAGCTAGGCCAAACGAACATTTTAAAATTTCTCTTACAAAAATTTCTAAAAACAGAATTATAATTCTAAATTATATTTTTTTTCAGATAGTAGGAAATAGAATTTACCGCTTAGAAAGAACCTCAAGGTAGAGTAAAAAAAAGGTTCCTTATAACGGAAAATTCTTTTTTCCGAAGAAAATGGCTCTAAAATATGTCGGAATGGTTGTTTGCAAACTGTTCTTCAAAAACAATAATTAAAACAGTTTCTTATAAGCGGTGTCTACTGCATCAGAATTGGAGTTTGGATATACATAAGTGGTCCCCATTTTCACTTTTAAGCAGTAGTAAAAGTATAATGGCCTACTAGAAACAATTTTTTAAAAATTTAAAAAAATTTTGTCAGTACTCCAAAGCATAGTTTTTATCGATACATTTTCTTAACCAAGAGTCACAGTTTAAAACTGAAAAAATACCAAGAGCTTATATGCGAGGTTATCAGCTTAGGAA
Source organism: Lithobius niger (assembly GCA_023313725.1). Lineage (NCBI taxonomy): Eukaryota > Metazoa > Arthropoda > Chilopoda > Lithobiomorpha > Lithobiidae > Lithobius > Lithobius niger. The sequence continues at coordinate 196,881 of JAHWFP010139387.1, forward strand.
ATAGCAAGAAATTACGCTCTGGCTATTCGTCAAAACCAGCAAGTGTATTGTGAATTTTGAAGGACATCTGGCCTCTAATCTTGCGTAAGCAACTTATTCCACGATATTTGACGGTTAGGCCTAAAGCGGGAGGTGTGCGTGGCCTCAACATCGCCACCCGCACTCGCCACTTATTTCTCACAGCGCGATCGGTGAATGCCATGTCTACCTTTGAAAGACTGGGACTAATTTGGTTACGTTAGATGCCCTCCTACTTGAAAAACTCTCGGCTGACCTTATGAATTTAGTCGAGTGTTTTGTGAATAAAATGGTGAAAAATGTGCAGCGGGAAATGATGGAGAGACATGAGAAAATTGGAAGACTAGGGCACTGTGAGACATACGACAGTGCACTGGGAAGGGAAAAAATTGGTGATGGAAAGAAAAAAAGGGTGTTACCAGTTACCACACATAGTTAACTGGTCTAAGAAAGACCAGTCGGAAGCAGAGTTGAGTATCCTGGACCTTGACCCAAAGTTTGTACCCAAGCCTGCTGTGGACAACGAACACACTAGAGCCAATTTCATTGCTGATGTGCAGTCACTGCTTGGATTCACATCGGACCCAAATTTGAGGATTACGTTGCAGAAAATTGCTATTGAGAGACCATCTTTAAGGGAAAACTAACCTAACCAATAAGGAGGCAGAAACGCAGAGAAGGTTGAAGCGTCGTCTCTCCAGGCCAATTTAACGGAGGAAGTCAATAAACATCTGCATGACACGTAATTGCTTAAAAGCATTTGCATATCCAAAATGTAAAAGAAATCTGAAAACCAACTGGGAAATAGGCCCACTGGCAACGTGCTGCTTAGCTTTTTACGTTTGGTAAAAGAAGGCCACCTTACGAAAACTGAGTTGGAAGGCCTCAAACCTCGGCTGCCAGAGAGGCTTCCACAAATTTTCGTACAAATCAAGATGCATAAAGAAGGTTCACCCCTGAGGCCAATTACTTTGGCAAAAGGAAGCCCAGGGAAAAAGCGTGGCTTGTGGCAGTTCGGCTTAAAAAGTAAGTCTTGTCCCACTGTGGGTTAATAAAAACTACTAATCTACTCAAGGAGATTGACAATACCAAGGTTGAAAGTGAGATTCTGGTGCCGTATGACGAGGAAAATTTGTTTTAAGCCTAATGCACCAACTCATTTTGAGAATGTTAGCCCTCTCAGCCAAGAAAGCTGGAATCCCTGATGAAGTGAACGAGAAGGACAGGGCATACTTAAGGCACTCCTTGCAAACATTTTACGTAGAATATGAAGGAGTAACATTTTGGCAATCAACGGTGACCTGGTGGGGTACTCGTGCTTACCAGTGGTCGCTGAATGGTGCTCTAGCACCTCGACACCTTTATAATTAAATCCTTTCCCGAAATGAAGCTATAGAGGTGGTTTGTGGATGACGCGATTTCCATACAGAAGAAGGGCAGTCTGCCAATGTGCAAAGGGGTCGTGAATGTGTGGACTGATGATACCAGCTTCACGTATGAGAAAGTAGGAAATGGACTACAGTTTTTGGATATAGTACTGGACAGAAAGGGGAGCGGCAGGATTGTCTATTACCAGCCTTATAGAAAACCTATAGCAACAGGTACAGGTATTCCCTCCAACTCAGGCACCCGGTGGACCAGTTAAAAGCAATAGCCCAGAATTAGTTCATCAGGATGGTGCAAAACTCGGCGAGCCTAAACGTAGTAAGAAAACACGACCAATGGAAGGTTCGTTGAGTTGGGCTGTCCACCTGGGTGCCTAAACCAAATGATTAGTCAAGCAGTAGGCATGAAGAAAGATGGAGTGTGGAAGGCTGACCATCGACAAGATCAAGGATACGGAGGAAAGACGAACAGTAGCAGTCCTATGGAATGCGTTACGGACAAAGTCCAAAGTATCCTTAGGAAATATGGTTTTACATCATAAGTCAAGAACGCAAAGGGCATGAAGGACCGACTGATGAAAGAGCATGCCATTCCCGATGCCAAAACAAGAAAAAGAGGTATACCAGTGAGCAAGAAGATAAAGCCCTGAAGCACATTAACAACACCCATGAATGCGTGTACATTGTTCCGTGTGGGGACCGTGTACAAGAAAAGGTATAGGCTACTGTACACATGAGAGTCAAGCAGCAATGGCTGACACCAGGAATGAAGTTATAATGAATCGCATGGCAGTCCACCAGAAGAACACTCAACACTAAATAAACTGGGCAGGCACTGTGACGCTCCTAAGTCCAGCGCTAACAATGATGTGTATCTGAGAAGCCTAGAATCCCTGGCTACTCCAACACCACACACGAGAGAAAGCAGTGCTGATGAATATCACGGGACCCTAACTGAAAGCATCCAGTTTATGCTGAGAGGCGAGTTTAATAGGTTGCAGCGGGATAAATGGTGTACTGGCCTGCAGGTTGTTACGTAGGTTAAGTCCCGCGTCGCAGTCAAATATATAGATGGACGATCATGACGAAGTGAGTGGTGATGTGTGGTAGCCTGACTAAGACAGTTGTACTGTGCCCTTCCAACTCCAGAAAAACCAGACTGTCAAAAATTTGCAAAGATATTGGAATGAAAAATCTTTTCCTGTGAAATCTAAGCATACAAGAAGTAAGTTTGCAGACAGAATACAGTTCGCACTGGTTTAGTATTTCTGTGCACATTTGATACGAAAAACATCTACTTTAAAGTAAGACTCAAAAAAAATCACACCTAAACCACCAGTCAGAATACAGTTCAACTTGAATTTTCAGAGAATACACTATTTTCCTTCCTCAGAAAAAACGCACAACACGGAGCAAAAATAATTCAAAATGACGCACATGGAGGAGCAGACCAGTGATCTATAAATCATTGGGTCCAAGGAGATTCCACTTTTGGTCAAATTCAACAGCTTGGTGCACCATGAGCTTACTGCCGAAGTTGACCAGAAGTGGAATCTCCTTGGACGCGATGATTTGTAGATCAGAGATCGGCTCCTCCATGTGCATTATTTTGAAATTTTGTTTACACGACGTCATGCCGTGGCACTCTCACCATTTGAAACTAGGCATAATCTGGCAACGTCTAGCACTATCTAGCACTTGCTTGCACCAAGCGTTGGAATGCACAGTGGCATTTCTTTTAACGAAACAAACAAGTCACGACCTCATTAATTATTGAGTCCAAATTTGGTACGTCATCGTGGACTTAGAACCAAGCTATAAGGTAAACAAATTCACCGCCGCTAAATGGTGCCATAGTATTTTCGTTCGCTTTTCAATCGGTGATAGTGCCATTTTAAGTGCTGTGCGTTTTTTCTGTGGAAGGAGAACGGTCTATTCTCTGAAAATATCTACTTACCAGCAGGCAACGATACTTGTTTTCTGTCATCCTGAGGAATGGTATTCGCACACCGGTCGTTATTGTCAACTGACCCGGGGCGCTCGACAATAACGCGCACGTCATCCCATGTCCGTGGGGCCTGTTCAAAGTCAAAACAAGCATATGGTTATTAGCGTGGACATCAAGAACCCCCTGGAAACTGCTTTTATTGGTCCAACCTCAAATTAATCATACCTGCCCATCATCACCAGCGAACCACATTGGTTCAGCATGTTAAGAAAAAAAATAGGAAAGTCAGCGAACAGTTTTAAAAAAAATCTAATCCCAAAACAAAAGGAAATTTTTTTTTTTTTTTAGAAGAAGCACTTTCTCAGAGTTTTAAAACTTGTTATGACGTTTCAGGCTCTAGATTTGCAGCTTTTACACTTTCCAATGACTGACAATAATTGACTTAAAAGGCATTCTTTTTATGAGCCACGAAGACTGGTTAACTAATGGGTCGCGCACCGGTTGCAGGAAATCCAGAGCTTGATGCTGAAACAGCAGTAGTTCTTATTTCCTAAAATTGGTTCACAAAGTTTAGACCTAAAAAAATAAGATGGTCTTAAACCAACAATGCATAAAGACTTTCTTCCTTTCAACTTTTCCAACCACATTTTCTTCCGATTAAATCTTTGACAACCCCTACAAATGTCTAACACAACTGAGGGTCCCCAGGACAATTAATGGTGTAAGGTAAGAAGCTAAAAAGTCCTCAGCTAAAGTTGCACAACTGATAGCGCATTTAGTTAGGACTTAAGCCTACAGAATTGACCTGTAGCCAAGGCATAATTGATTAACTCAGAGCCTGATTATTTTATTGAAGCTAATAAAGAGCTAGAACAGAATACTGTAGTCATATAACAACTTCATACCTCTGAAAGTGCATTTTTTCTAACAGCGAACAATTTGTAAATATTTAGTTGATCACCTTCAGAATACACAGTCGAAATCCATCTACACAAAGAACCTCCATGTAACTAAGAATTCCATAAAACAAGCACTTTGAGATTGAAAGTTCATAATACTAAAATAAAATTCATCAGCCAATTTTACTTAAGCACACATCTTCAGAACGGCTAAAACTGGTGTTTTTTCGTCTATCCTCGCATGTTTCTCTTTAGAAAAAGGGTGCAAACTATTTTGCCGCTCGTACTCAGGTTTGACCAATTGGGACTAACGACAAAACTAACGTCAAGAATGGCGCACACGAGTTCTACTTCGATCCATCTCATTAACAAGATAGGTCTAACGGCTTATAATCACAACGGTCTAGTAGCCAAGTACTCCACGAACCATTGACTGAATCAGCATGACTGCCGTTAAAACATACAGCGGAGCGACACCAGACTTGGACAAGCGTAGTAGAGACAACGCCAATGAACAAAGGACCTCTGCACGGACATTGGCAAGGTAATCATATTCACCATCACTGCTTAAGATAATTTTCCTTTCAGTTTCAAGATGAAACACCTATGATATGTGTGTCCTGCACATCTCTAGAAGGTCTAAGCGAGCAATCTATAACATGTTATGTGCAGCCAGAGCATTTCGAATCACGGAACAAGTACCGTAGCAATCTTTAATTTACTGTTAAAGACGAAAATCAGATGAAATGGCAACCCAAAAAAAAAAAGAATTTGATTCTGAAAACTTCTGATAACATATTTAAAGTTTTCGTTACTTTTACACCCTTTAAAAGGAATTCTGAAATCAAGTTACCATACTAAAAGTTCATTTTTATATGGGATTTTCTGTAACTAACTTTAATTGATCAGCATTAAATCGCCCTTTCCGGCCATTACAAAATGCGAAATAAATTATTAAAAAACAAAAACAAACAAAACGCAAGACATAGAATAATCAAAAACAATTAACACCGCCAATAACATCAGACATTTCAATGAGAGGAAAAAAGAACAAAAAACGGCAAAAGGCACAACAGACTGCAAAGTGCAAACCTAGTTGAAAAAGTACACAAGTTCTGGTGCACCAGCGAAGTGCTTATCGAAGGCATTCTTGAAGGCATTGGTGCTAGAGATAAGTGCCACTGGTTCCGGAAGGGCGTTCCAAATGTGAATAACCCAGGCAAAAGTTGTGACGTGCTCATTCGTGTTGATGATAATCAACTGAGTTTCAGTGGATGGCCACGCGTATGTGCCCGGGTATTAACAAGGAAGTGAGAGCGAAGAACTGGCCCTCCGTAACCCTGTTGCATAATTTTGTAAAGGGTTACAGTGGCACCTCGAACGAATCTCCACCACAGGGAAGGCAGTTTGTGGATATGCAGGCGTCTTTGATACGGGATGCCAGAGAAATTTAAAACACTTAGTAGCCATTCTTTGCACCCGCTTGAGCGCTTCGAGATCCTTTTTGTAAAAAGGACGCCACAGATCAGTAGCGTACTCGAGGATAGGTCGGACGAGAGCGAGGAACAGTTTCATGTATACCTCTGGATGGCGTGAAGAAATAGTGCGACTGATCATGAGGGAGACAGTGATGGCCTTCTTTATAGTGGAGGCAACGTGAGACGAGAAATTGCGGTTGTGATCGATGATTAACTCCCAGGTTAACTGTTTGATTGACGGTTGGAAGCTGGGACGCTCCCCAAAAGTAGTCCCTTTTTGGGTTGCATCGACCCAGATGCATCACAACTGTTTTGTCAGGGTGTGCGCGAGAGTTTCCAGGTAACGCACCATTCATGTATCCTTTTTAGACCGTGCTGAAGGTCAGTGCTTTCATTTCCAGTGTTTAGAATAGCGCGCGTTTTGAATCGTCTGCGAACATGTTCATGAAACAGGACGAGGGGTTTCCAAAGTCGTTAAAGTAAAAACAGCAGGGGTCCCAAATCCGAACCCTGAATTGTACCGCTGGTCACAGGCATGGCCTTCGAATGATGCCCATTAACTGCCACAAACTGTGTCCTTTTAGACAGCCAATGTTCGATCCAGGCCAGAATTGGGCCCACAATTCCATACAGTCTCAGTTTGTGAATAAGGAGGGGACGGGAGAATCTGTGAAAAGCCATAACACAATCCATAAAGACTGCGTCAACAGGGACCTCATTGTCGAGAGCGGTGAAGATATCGGAGTAAAATTCAAGAAGATTGCTAACAGTTGACCGGTTTGGTCGAAAACCATGTCGCCCATCGCTTATAAGTCCTTCGCTGTCGTAAAGGTAAAAATGTGCTAGTAGATATGATTGATTCGAGGAATTTTCCCAGGTGCACGGTGACACTAATCGGACATTCTGCCTGGAACCCTTCTTGAAAATACAGGTAATTATCACGGTGCGCCATTCTGGAGGGACGAAGCCTGTGTCCACAAAGTGTTGGAACATCTCGCTGAGGAAGGAACTAATTTTTCCTGATGTAAAAGAAACCCAGAGGGGATGCCATCAGACCGATGGCAGAAGATGGTTTGAGCCTCCCAAAAGCACAGATCGCCATACTATCATTAACCATGAGAGCGGGAATACACTTATTATGCATGGGCAGCACAGGAAAAAACATGGCAGACGTATCGAGGGTGAGAAAGTTATCAGCAAACGTTTCGCAACGCAAGTTTGCCATTTTGCCCGGTTCGGACTTCAACTGCTGTTTAGTGTCAAGCAGGGGACCAATGCTGCGAGCAGATTTCTGTGCAAATTTGGCGTATTGGAAAAAAGGTTTAGGCGAATTCTTAGCAGCGGCCGCAATGCGGGACTCGAAATTGCCTTTTTCCTACCGCAGTCTGTTCTTGAGATTCTTGTTCATTTCGTTACGGCGAGAACGATAAATGGGGTTCCCAGAACGCCGATAATGTGACCATAGGCGTTCCTTCGCTTTAAGGCCTTGAAAGTTTGAGAGGTCAGCCACTCAGGGGAGTATGAATGGGGGGCAACTATTTTGGAGATAGTTGAGGGTCTCAGTGGTGAAGCCGTGCTACATGGAAGTCACATCATAATGCAAGGTGTAAGTTGGCAAGACATGTTGGGTGTAATTATAGTACATGCTGGCTTTACAAATAGAGGGACGATAGATTGATAGACGCACCAGAAGAATATCGTGGTCACAGTGACCGAGTTTACCATTATGATCGATAGATTCCCACCAAGTCGGGATCAGAGCAAAGCACAAGGTCCAGCATGGAGTTAACCCTAGTCGGCCTACAGACTAGCTGTGAAAGGTATTTGGCGAGCACACTTTCCAGAAAAGGTTCTCCTTCAGTGTCGGTCGTGAGGGCATCCCAATTGATGCCTCGCAAGTTGAAGTTGCCCGTAATGAAAGTTATCCTTAGGTATCTGGTCGAGTAGGTCAAGCAGTTTCTGGTTATTGGCGTTCGTCGAATTAGGCGATCTGTACACAGTGCAAAACACAAACGGATGCGTACCAATTTTAATGGTAATCCATGACGAACTTTTGAAGTCATGCTCAGTCATGGCAGTGGACACTGAAAGACTTCTTAGCATAGATAGCTGTGCCTTCAATATGACGACGCTGTCTGGCATTACGAGCAAAGAATTCGTAACCCGGGAAGGCCGGCAAGCAGAAAGTGGCAGAAAACTAGGTCTCAGTGACAGCAAAAAGCTCGGGATGGTAAATGGAACAGTTTCGTCATACTAATTACCTTATGAACGTGCATTGGTGTACAGGATACTGAAGTTATGGCCAGATGGGCCGTCACGTTTCATAGCATTATTGGTTTGAACTGTTTGTGGTACGACCTTGCGAGTGGGAGTTAGCCATAGGTTTTCCAGAATGGGGGTGACAAGAGGGACACAGCAGGCATCAGGGGTAGGGGGTCGTGTGTCGGCAGCACAGGCAGGGAATGCTAGCGCCCTGCCCAGTGCCCGTTTTTTGACGACGTGGGATGATTAGAGGTATTGGCACTCTGGATGTTGGCAGTCTTCCTTTAAATGGCTTGACAGTACCCTTGGCTATGGCATCAATTGAGCCACTGTTGAGTGCGATGCAAAACGACAAATACGAGTCGTACTTAGCGTTCAGCTTAATACAGTTTACGTCAGCTTTAAGGTAACTACGAACTGCGAAAGATACGTCAGTCACCATGGTGGCAGGTGCTAAATGCTAAATGACTGACAAATAACCGTCGAAGGTCCGTGAATCCGGGGGGGGGG
>JAHWFP010139387.1:215264-229075 GCA_023313725.1 Lithobius niger
CTATCACGTAATGCCAGGCAACAACAACGACGTGTGAAGACTTTACTGTGGGACGAACAAATCCACTTTAGTTACGTCGTGATGCTTGTCACGTTCGGACGTATTCATTTTATCAATCAAGGGGGATCTACACACCTGTGTAGCAGAAGCTTGCAAGTGCCTCCTAGATGAGATTTTAGGACCCTCAAATAAGATACTCTTGAGCATTAACATTCGACAAGTTTGAATCGACTCTTACCTGAAGTTCTGAAAAAAGAATCCAGAAGAACAGAATTATGCAGTGCCCATGGTTATCCGGAGCAGCACTCAGTGTCTTGAGTACCAAAAGCAGTGTATGGGTGGTGACAACTGGATTGAAAGGATCCCAAATGTACAGGTGGATTGAAAGGATCCCAATCCCTTGTCGACCTTCTGTTAGCGTTCCACCAGAATTGTGTGGAGAATTGTGCTAGATCTCAGTTTGACTAGAGAGACTGTAAATTCGCGAAGCTTGTGAGTTTAGCACGAAGGCAGGCAAGTGTACGAAGTTGTTAATGACATACAAGTTTATAACGTTACTTACAGAAAGTTTATCAGTAGTTTCATCTTTGCCTGAAAACTAGCACTTTACAGTGAATCCATCATATTGTTGATAAAAGATGGTGACAAGTGCATACCATAAATATGAATTTGTTTTAATTGGGCTTTCGGGTCGTTCACACTACGAACGCCATACACGTGCTGTATTTTACAGTTAATTATTTCGAACGATCCATCACACGCCAGAGGACGAGTCGACCAATGCGGGTTGCAGATCCGAATGTGGTTGAAAATGACGAATTCTGTCCCATTCAGCGCCCCTTTGCCGTAGGTATTTCACGCCCCTCTGGGCTGCGTCCCCTGGGTTGTCCTATGGGATTGGTCCATATGGGTTTGTGCATCTAGTCATGGTAGATTCCCGTAATCCCACATCAATTTCCATGCATATTGGTTCATCCTCAAATGTGGGATTCAAATGTTTACCTCCATTTCTTCATAAGTGACTGCCTCGTGCCTCCCAAAGACCTACGAAGTAATTATGTTGGTTGGAAGGGATTGCATTACTCACCTGCCCACTGCTCGGGGGCACATGTTGCGCCAAGGAGGAATCACACTAAACAGTACTGTGGCGTCTTACCTTGCCCCTGGATGGCGCTACCATCCAGTCCAAATTGCCTGTATGCTTGTCATCAGCTGACACGTTGGTCAGCTGATCTACTGATAATAAAAGCAATTGAAACTGACAAGCTAAGGTCAGTCATACAGTATTCCTTGCCTTGTGTCGATCATTACTCCGTACCATAATAGGCTTGGCGGAATCCACTTCAAGAACCAAAAGATTTTCGCATATTTTCATGTCGTGCATTTACGCCATCACAACATCGGCCGGATTTGGCAAAAGGGCACACCCAAAGACGTTGTTTGCTGATAAGTACAAGAAATTGTAACCCATGACACAGCAACCAGTCACGAGAAAAACTGACAACGTTCACAATCAACACTCACCAACCGGAATCATCGATGGAAGACATGCGAATATGAAAACTATTCATTCTGTGTGACCCAACTAACAGTGTTGCAGGAAATTTTAGCTAAGAATCAAGAACCCCAAAGGGATATAAGCACCAGACAATTTATTCTTTAATAATCAAGCCACCGTCAACGCAAGGCCCTTCAAGACGACCATCGTGAAAGCTATGGTAAGTTTGTTCCTGCCACCACAGTAACTCCACAAAGCAGCAAGTGATTTTGCAACCTCGGCGGTGACACGTCAATATTTGCAGGAACTACGCAAGGTGGTACGGCATGAGCACCACTTCTGATGTTGCATACGATGATCCCGCGTTTTTTGCAAATTTATTCAACGAATTGAACGGTCTTATCACTGATCACAACTGATCCCGAAAATGGCCAACCATGCATGCCTGCGATTGCCTCTTCAATGGACGCTCATCCAGACTTTTCATATCTTGCCGCTGCATTGCTGGAGTGCGACGGTGCGTCCTCCGACGATTTTAATTAACCAAACGGCGATACCTATAATTTACAACAAGGCAAGAGTTTTTTTTTTTTTTTTTTACTCTTTACTGCATGCTCGCATACTGTCATTTTGGTTATCTATTTCCACGCAACGGTAAATTTATGACAGTTCGTTCCTCAGTGTACATATTTTTTTTTATGCTTAGTTATACTTTGTATCGTTATTTAGACCTAACACCTGCATCTCTCTTTGTCAATTTGTTGATACATCCACTTCACATTATCTTTTAGGCTAATAATTCTTTAGCTAGAGGACTTTTTTGTGTTATTTTTGTACCATTGCAATATTTTTAATCTTTTCACGCATACTATGGCATCCGTGGATGTGTATTTAGAGGGTGGATGATTGTTTTAGGTCTTTTTTATTAAGTTTTATGTACCGTTTCTAACCTTGTCGTGTGGACTTGTACGTACGAACTTACATCTATTATTTGGCATCACTTTGCCTGACGGTCGATTGACATTATGTAGTTTCGCATTTAATTTATGCACCAACATTTTTTGGGAGCATATTCTCACATTTTTGGTTTTGCTGCTGATCACTGCTGAGAATTTTTGGCTTACCATTTTTTGGCAATTTTCTATCCACCTGACATTCTTATTTTACCTTGCACACTTGACATAGCAGGCGTTATTATTGTTCGGCATGATGAAGGGACATGCCTTATCTGTATCATTACTGTGTTGTGGGGCTTCCAGGGTCACTTTGTGGTTAACTTTGTTTTTTATCTATATCTATGTTTTATTAAGGCGTTCGAGCCTCCTTCACTTTATTAAAAAAAAAAAGTTTTTGTCATTCACATTGACAGGTTAAGTAGTCAGTGAGCTTATCCTTAAACTGTCGTCTTTCATACATGCATCAGTTTGTAGAGCGAATCTCGTCAGACACACATCAGGGTTATACACATGCACTGTCTCACTAAGCCAAGTAGCCTAGGGGAATGAGTTTGCACGGAGTATTTCTACGGACACACGTAAGGATCTCGCATACTTGGGAGATTTTGCAACTTACTTTTATCATTACCACTCTGGGAACACTACAATTTTATGATTTTAATTTTGTTTTAAGATTTTGTTATTTCTATTTTTCTCTTTTGCATCACTTAGGTAGCTTATTGCTGACACATAATACCTTTACATTTTTACACACCATTTAACAGTATGAGTCGGTAGAATTAGCTTGGCAATTACTGTAGCAATTTGGTGGCAACCATTTTTTGTTCGATATCACTACTTTTGAATGGCTGAAAGTTGGAGGGTTCTTTCGCCCTTGTGGGTTTTGTTTCAGAATGACGTTCCTGTTATTTATAATTCAAAAGATCCATTAAAAGTACAGTAAGCACATAGCGATTTCAGTTGGATGAAATAAGCAATGTTCTCATTTTTAGCATACATTAAAGACTAACATACCCACAGCTTTTTCAATCCCCATCAACCAAAAATCAATTAAAATTGTAGCTTACATCTTACAGGGATGAAAGTCACTCTTGGTTGAAAACGAGGAAAGCAGCCAGATTTGTTCCAATTTTTAGGACTTTTGACCATTTCGTGCCACTGGATTATGATGTTGGCAAAATACAACATAACATGTGTACCGAAATGCAAATGTTTTTATTATTTTACGTAGAGTGTTTTGTTGTACTTTGTTATCACACAGTTTTGTACTCATCTAGTGGCAAGAAATTAGTGTAAATGCAGTATGCAACAATTCTTTTTGTGGGTTTGTCTGGTTGTATGCACAATTGGGAAGGTTTGCAAGTCTGTTCCAATTTGCTAGAAATTTTGAAACAAGATAAGTATCCTGCAGGAAATTTTTATCCCAAAAGTCAGGGGTCACCCTCAAAAGCTTTTGCCACAATCGTCGTAGATGAATGAAACCGTGTAGTTGGTACATTCTTGAAGGAATAAACACATTTATGAGGTAGGGCAGATGGTGCCCCTTCCCCTCAATAGGGGTGCCCCTGATGGGGCTAACTGAAATATCAAATGGAAAGGGGGGGGGGGCTAAGTCGTACATCGTCTGAAATATCCGCTAAAATGCTATACCATGAGCCACGGCTGTTTGCCGTGACGTCATCATGAGTTAGCCACTGACGAACGTGAATAGCGATCTTTGGCCGTCTGAGTGGACTAGCCCAGTCACATGACATGCACGTCACTGCAAACAGCAGTGGCGCGTGGTATAGGTGGCGTGCAAACCGGGCCTCGATACCTCCACCCAAACTAAAGTAATGGCTAAACATGTCTGCAACAAGTGATCCCCAATAGAGTTACTGTGCAGATGGGTGCGAATAACGTGAACATCATGCAGTTTGTGGCTGTCCTGAGAACTGCATCATGGTACTAATGAGCTTCGTTGTACCCTTTGGTGAGGCTAGGGTGCCATGAAGTAACAAGGGAGGGGGGAAGCAGGCAATTAACGAGGAAACGATGTTGCAATGAAGGACTGAAACATACGATGTACCCGGATACCCAGTTTAGTCCATCTAAACCCGGGACAAAATAAGCCAGAATGGGGGACTTTGGAAAATTTGAAAAGTTCACTGTCCCAATCCATTGCTCCACCCCCCCCCCTACCCCCGAAAAGATTTAGCCATTGGGAAAAACAAAAGTGCGGGTCAGGGGAGGAGGTGGTACAGGAGATTGGGACAGTGAACTTTCCAGCTTTCCCAAAGTTCCCCATTCTGGCTTATTTTGTCCCGGGTTTAGATGGACTACACCGCACCGGGTATTCAGGTACTTCTTGTGTTTCAGTCCTTCGTTGGAACATCAGTCCTCGTTAATTGTCTGCCCCCCCCCCCCCCCCTCCTTGCTACTCGTGGCAGCCTTTCCAAAGGGGACAATGTAGCTTCATTCCATTAGTGCCATGACAGTTCTCAGGACAGCCACAAACCGCATTCTGTTTACGTTATTCACACTCACCTTTATTGGGGATCACTTATGCAGACATGTTAAGCCATTACTTAGGTTTGGGTGGAGGTATCGAGGCCGACTCGACCCCTCTTCCCATTTGATATTTTAAAGTAAGGTCCACCAGGGGTGCCCCCACCACTTGCCCAACCTCACAACTGGATTGATTCCTTCGAGAACATACGAACTACACGGTTTCAGTCATCTATGACGATTGTGGCAAAAGTTATTGCGGTGACCCCTGACTTTCGGGACGTCCACCCTGTATAACTTGTAAAGGGTTTCCACCAAAATGCCGAAATAATTTCCCATGGTTTTCCACGTTTTCTAGATTAGTTGACATTAGTTTCTAAGCTGCTATTTACCGCAATTTTAGGCAAGAAATTTTTTTTTACATTATGTTACCAGTTTTACCAAGCTCATAACCGGACTGGTTAGCAGTTTTATTTGTTTATAAGGATCAGACAGTGCGAAAGACTAGCCAGGTTTAATGAACATTTAGCCACAATGTCTTAGTTTGGCTTTGTACACTTCTTCCCTGCCCTGCAGTGGTCTGGTTCGGCTGAGCGTTCATGCCAACTGTTCTTGCCTTGCCCCCTTTTTTGGTAACCTAAAGCAGAGTGCATTTAAACCCCTGTTGCATCAGAAGTGGTCAGTTTTGAGGGTAAAAACAAGCTGAAAAATAGTGTTTCTTAAAAGAAACGTTTCATTCCTTCAGACAATTAGTAATACCAGGAGACGCATAAAGGAGGGCCCACATTGGCTCAACGGTGTGCCCCAGATAACATTACCGCGCGTTCCGTCTCTCATTCTGGTTTTTAACCCCATGTTGCCAATTATGGAAAGACTGGCCGTAACTATTTTCTGGAAGATTCCACGTTAAAAATAGGTTTGAAACCTAATGAATTAAGTGCGAAAAAGGCAACGTAAATAGGTTTGCATCCGTATTTATTAAAATCACACTCGTGCTACGATTAATCCAAGTCATAGGGCAACTTTCACGTGGAACAGCGTTAAACGACCTTAAGCAAGGAAGGAGATGGCTTCTTCAAGCCAAGACCAACTGGGATAAAACAGCTTGTCTCACCACTTGGCTCAATGGCAGTTTACGCGCATGCCGATCAATTTATGCTTGTAGCAGCGACTGCTGTGGTAAAATAAGATTTTGGCGATGTTGAATCAAATGGCCTGGCGCCGGGAAACAAAACCCATAGCTTCTCTCCCAGACCACCACGTGACAAGAGATGGAACATTAATCGATAGTTACAGCTTCGACAAACTACCACGCGAGGGACAAGTCTCCATCCCGTAGCAAGATGCAACGGGGACCAAAGATGTTGACAAATGTTGAGGAAAGAGCAGCTCATGAATCGCGCGTGATCAAAGAACTTCATTCGCCGCTTTGGTTTCGATTTGGTCTGTGCACAATATTGGTTAGATTCGTCTCACGTGGGTAACTAGACCCTCCGAGTAGTTTGTATAAGGTTGCAGCATGGACACTCCCACATCTTATGAACGTGTAGTGTACGTATTTTATACGCTCCTGACAATACATTTTCCACATTGTAGAAAACAGACGGAAAATTTGGAAAGGGATAATATGGTGGTGGTCGTCCCTCTGGCCAAGGTTTCGACCCCGCTATCCTGATAACCATGTTACCCAGTTAAACTCAATGCATCTTTACAGCTAAGCACTTGTCTTTAGAACTTATTTACATAGAATTGAGGAGTCTTTAAAAAGGCTTGTTACTGTAATAAATGAGTACACTGTCGGAACTACCCTTCTCCCACCCATGACCTTTCTTAAACTAGCCTACATTTTGGAACAAACAAAGTTACAGGGAAAATAGTTTTATTTTTTAATGTAGTACGAGCAAACACTTCCCACATCATCAAAAATGGGATGACTGCCAGATCTTCAATTACTTTAGTCTGCTTGCTCACCCAGTAATCTGAAGCATGCCGCATTAACTTGAGACGTTGCATTTTCACAATTTTTTTCTGCTGCGGTTTTTTCTTTTTTTCTTTTTCTTTTTTTTTACAGATAAGCTATTATGTATTTGATCCCATAACTATCAGCTGAGAGGACCAAACAAGGATAGGCTAGATTAGCTCTTAAGGAGGATTCTTCAACAAATTTGTCGGAAGTACAAGTGAAGAATTTGCTCTTGGGAGTGATAAATGGAACAAAATCCCACTGCCAAATAAAATTCTATTTTGTTTATTTACACCACAAGGAGTGCTCAAAAAGTAAGGATGTTAATCAGGATTCACTGCCATAGTGGAAATAATGAAGTCACAAAAATGTTTCCGGGGCACCTAACTGACCGTAGTTTCGTGTCTACCGGACCAAATTGAAGTTTCTTTGTAGAAAAGTAAAGGTGGTTGATCTTGCTTCAAGTTTGGTCTTTGCGTAAATCCTAAAATTTGCATCATTTTTGGACTATTACCGCAATTATATAATTTTTTTTTTAAAGGTTACTGGCCGTTTTGTCCCATTTACGTAACTGTTGATATGTTACAGGCTACTGCTCCAGCGGACTCAAACTAGTGCGTTGCATTACATTTACATCATTATAAATCAAACGCAAGAGATAACCCGACATGTTAATGCAGTGATGTGCTAACGGAAAGCCACAATATGTAATGATAGTTGAAGCAAATGATAAGCATATAAGCTGTTGCCTCGGATACATGAGAATTATCACTGGTTAGAACTCCGAGTGCATATACGATTTTGGGTTTTGCTGTTCCAAAAGCTGTAATATGGGATGTTGTGTGCCCTACATCCAAAATTTTTCGTGGTACACTTAACACATGTACAGTTTGATACTAAGTCCTCTGGAAGCAATGGATTTATTTTTTAAGGGAACATGAGATAGACTAGCTCAAAGCCACAAATCAAAGACGCAGAGAGTTAGATGTTGCTCCAGGCAGTGGGGACCACAGGAGAGTGTTGTAAAGCCCAGAGTATGTGAGCTCTAATCGATGTACAAGCTGTTCGAATGATCCTGACCTACACATGTCCAGCGTAGCAGTTTGTCCATTGTTAATATACAGGGTGACAGAAAAGTCATGGTCATAACTTACATGGTGTGTAGTACCCATCTAGACAGACAAAAAAGTCCATATAAAAATAGGTCCGGAATCAACCGGTTTCCAAGATCCAGTGACCTTTGTCCCACAAAAACACAGGCATTTTCAGCCAACATTCAGGGGCAGCGAGCTAAATCCAGAAACATAAACAACAATGTCTCTTAAAGACAAGTGAAATAATCCCCAGCCTGGAAATAAGCGGTGGTGTTTACCCCCTTTACCTCAAAGCGGTAGAAGCGTCTTCTTAGTATTTTGTAAGAAAGCCAGTTCACACAACAAGACACTACGCTCTTTTGGGATTCACTCTACTCCATTCAGCGTGCCACACCATGCTGGCACCCGCTGTAGGCTTAAAAATAAGTAATGTCTAAGCAATGCGACATGCTGAGTACGTGCTCCGCAAGAGACGAATTTAGTTGTGTGAAGTCACAGAGGCCAATAACTTGACCAGAGAAGCGTGCGGCAAGAGCGGAGTGAAAGACCACCACCACCAACTCGCTTGCTCGCTGCTGCTCCCGCCGCCTGCTTGCCACCACCACCTCGCTTCCCCGCCTGCTGCTCCTCGGATCAAGTGACTGGCCCATGTGTGTTAAGTCAGTGGTGTGAGGACATATCTAGCCATGATCCATTTGTGATAAGTCACTAGTTTCTTTTCCTGGATGCATGCCTCCGCTCTTCTGCTAAGGGATGCACAGATTCTCTCGCATGGTCCTTGGTTTTGCCTCACTTGCTGAAATGCAGCTTCAACTTGTTGCCGCAGTTGTGCCTCGGTTTCAATGTTTCTTGAATACACGAGCCCCTTTACGTAACCCCAGATGCAAAAGTCCAATGGGTTCAGGTCTGGTGGTCGGGGAGGCCATGGACGTGGTCCGTCTCGGCCAATCAATCTCTCTCCAAACAGTTCATTGAGGTGTTGCCTGACAGCAAGCTGGAAGTGGGCTGGTGCCCCATCGTGCATGAGCCACATCATCTGACGTGTCATGAGTGGGACATTTTCGAGTAGGCCAGGTAGGTCATCTCGCAGGAAGGTGAGGTATAAATCCCTAGCAAGCCTGTTGGGTAAAACATGCAGCCCTATGAGAACATCCCCTACGATACCAGCCCACACATTGATGGAGAACCGACGCTGATGCCGTGATTGCAGGATCGCGTGGGGATTTCCATCAGCCCAAACATGGGTGTTATGGAAGTTGACAATTCAATCACGGGTAAATCCAGCTTCATCAGTAAATAACACATTATGCAGGAAGAGAGGGTTAGCAGTGCAATGCTGAAGCAGCCACTGGCAGATTTCAGCCCATGCCGGATAGTCGTTTTCGTCTAGGGCTTGCACTCTCTGCAGGTGGTAAGGATGCAGCAATTGTTCATGGAGGATTCTCCAGACATCATCATGGTTTACATTTTTTGCTGCAGCAATCCGCCGTGTGCTCGTTCCCGGGTCCTCGTCAACTCTCTGTAGCACTCGCTCTTCCAGTTCAGGAGTTCGGACCGTTCTTGGTCTTCCCTCTCGTGGAGCAACCTCGAATGAGCCACGCTCACACAGACGTGAGTGGATCCTTGCAAACCAACGACGGTCTGGATGCCTTCTGTTTGGATAGGTCTCAGCGTACAACCGTGCAGCTTCCGCTGCGTTTCCATTGGCCCAGCCATAAATGAAATGCATGTCGGCCATCTCTTGATTGATATGGTTAACAGCCATTGTGCTCTGGCAATACGTACAAACACATAACCAGACAATGTAATTGTGAGATGTACTTGTGCTCAACACATGGGGAATGTCTGGGCACAGCTCATGAAGTGGGGATTTATCACTTGTCCTTAAGAGACATTGTTTTTTATGTTTCTGAATTTAGCACGCTGCCCCTGAATGTTGGCTGAAAATGTGTGTTTTTTGCTGGACAAAGGTCACTGGATCTTGGAAACCGGTCGATTGCCGACCTATGTTTATATGGACATTTTTGTTCGTCTGGATAGTACTACATACCATGTAAGTTATGACCATGACTTTTCTGACACCCTGTATAATATCTGTGCCAAACTTCAAGACTTGAACCATCAGTTATTAAGTTTTATTTTATTAAATCTAGCCTACACTGTACAGGATTGGCCAACACTGGAAAAAAAGATTAGGGATGGTCGGGTTGCCAAAAACATTTTCACGCCCAACGGTTAAAATTAAGCCCACATATCGATAGAGTAATAATTTGTTTCAGATGACTAGACCAAATTATATAAAAAAAAAAACCATCGACAAACCTTCTGATCAGTGATCGTAACGATTACTTCAGCGTTACAGCAATTTTAGCTTTTTCCTTTCAAACATGCACCGGACAAATTCAGATAAATTTCTTATTAAACCTACTGATCAGGGTAAAGTATGTGACTTAACAGGATCCTCCAGTAGTTATGGGATGTATTCTGGACGATCTTTCAACCTCGCCATGATCAAAGATTCGAAAGTGTAACAGTTTAAATCTAAAAGTTTGTAGGGGTGTGCGAGTAGAATAATTTAAATTTGAGTCGAGCCAAGTTTGCAACAGAAGAGTCGACTATCAAGCAGAGTTATTTGGTGGCAATATCTTGTTTGCAAGTTTGTCTTTTATTTGTTAGGATAATAAGAACAAAGGTGCTGCTTAACTGACTGTTTGAGTCGTTGATTTCCATTTTTAGGATATAACTTGGTAATGGTTTGAGCTATTGACTTTTAATCTGCACCATCAGAAAGCTCGCATCCAGATGACTTTGGTACATTGCAATATCAAAATCAGTCAAAAATTAAACAAGTTATCGCACTTTTAGCAAATTCAAGTTTTTCGAGTATGGATGCGAGCCGCGAGCAGAGTCAGGTGTACAAGTTGCATACTCGGCTCTGCTCGAATTTTTCGAGTATCGTACATTCCTATAGCATAGACTTATTGTTTCTATAATTTTCTCATCTAGTTCACGAGTGATGCGAAGCGAATCGTGTTCGATCCACCAACCAATGCAGATAAGTTAACTCTGATACGATCCACTTAACCTCGTATGTGTCCACCCCGTTCGGAGCGCATCTTTAACCTGCATATATCCGCATACCTGTATATATCTTGTTAACAAGCTCTGCAAACTTGACTTATCCTCCATTCCTGTTCTTCTGACTTGAAAACTTATCTGTTCAACCGTCGTTTCAAAAGTCTTTGTTCGTAATCGTGGAACTCTTCTATTTGGTCCCCTGCTCGTTCTGGAGTTCCCCAGGGCTCCGTTCATGGTCCTACTCTTTTCAACATCCTTATTAACAATTTGCCACCACGCCTTTGCCAAATATGTCTCCCTTTCACCGATGATCTTAAAATTTACTACAACTGTCCAATCTATTAGCCATCACCATGAACTGCTATCACACCACCTCTGTTGCATAGTGTGCCTCCGAAAACCGCCTATCTTTCAAATCGGGTTCAATAACAAGAACTTCCCCAATATCTTAAATTATCTACCTATTTGCTCCAGGCCTGGAGGCCTCACTGTGTAAAATCAATTGGTATTCTTGAAAGGACTGTCGGGAAAATCACTAAGTGGCATCCGGCCTTCATTTCATTCCATACAAGTCCCGCCTCCACAATCAACCTGTCAAGCCTTGACAACCCCTTCGATAGGGGAGGCGCCATTGACATATTCCTGAATAACCATCATGACATTCCTTCTGTCACTTTCGAGTTGCGACGCGATGCTTGAACTCATGGCTGCCTTAATTTTTCCAGCAAACATCCTCCAGTCGAACTATTACATAGTCCTTGGAATCACTTTCCTGAAGAGATTGTTTCTTTATCTCCACCAACCAGTTTAAAACAAGCTGTTGTGCATTGTTTCCCGCTTGTTGATGTTTTTTCCCATTTTGGAGATTAGGACCCGTGCTCTTGCCGTCTCTTCTATAATAATAATAATAATAATAATAATAAGTAGCTATTACATGTTTTTCTCTTGTGAAGGTGTCGAAGGGAGCCTCCTGTACATTGCCCTACAATGATCACATGGGAAAAAAGGTTTGTGGGAGGTGGAGTCTTAACATTTTCTTTTATTTTATTTTTTACATAAGTTCTTGTTTTGTTTTTCTAATACATTTCGTTTTCCTGTTACTTTCCTAGGACACCTACTGCAAGAAAAAAAGCAGGAAAGGTTTTGTGTTGCGGCTCACAATGCTACTACTTATTTGAATACATTTTATTCGATAATTTGAAAAAGTTCAATGTCTACTACAGTGCAGCTGACTATTGAAGTCTTATCAAGAGAAAATATATGCAACTGCAAATAGGAATCCCCCCCCCCCCAGGTTTTTTTTTTTAAATAGGATCTTTAACACACTAAAACAGGCATTGAAGTTATTCAAGACCACACGATAAGTTTCAGTGAAATGAACCTTATTGAAATATTCACTTAAAACTTTTCATTGTCACAACACCGAGGGGAGGGGGGGGGGGTGGACTAAAAAAAACTCCCATGAAGCAAAAATCCTACTATTCCTGGATGCTTCTGTTGCTTCATTTATTTCAACCTCTTACAACCACAACTATAAAGCTGAGCGTGCAAGCTTCTTATGTTATCTAGAACAAAACCCACAAGGGTGACAGAACCAGCCAAGTTTCAGCCAATAAAAGTACGGATATCAGAGCCAAAATGGCTCTACCAAGTTGCTGCATTAGTAACTGCCAAGCTAAGCCCTCCGAGTATTAGATCAAAGGTTAAATCAAAAACCTGACCGTTGCTACTATAATGGTCAATGTTTCGATTTGACATCTGAGATAATAGTTGGTCGGATTTGCTTGGCAACTAAGGTAGCAACTTGGTGGCAGCCACTTTGGTTCGGATATCACTACTTTGATTGGCTGAAGCTTGGCTGGTTCTTTTACCCTTGTGGGTTTTGTTTTAGATATGACGTCTTTTGTATTTTTTTTTTTTCGTGGTATCTTATTTTAGCCACTGCCCGTTATCTGCTATCTGACCAAGTTTGGAGAAAACTATTGAATACGAACAGAGATATTTTTTTTTTAGTTTTAGGAGTGAGGACTTCAATCGTCTAAATTAAAGTGTTTGGTGATTTGCATTCAACCATCAACAATAAGTAGCGCAGACTGCGGATTTATTAAGAACTTAGCAGCCTGAAGCCATGTGCCCTACTACAAACAAGCAGCGCGTCCATTTTATCGACAATGTTGTGTTGCCTATTATTTCTGGCAGTCCGTTTGCATTGATACTCGTTAACTAATAAAGAGTAATGCATATTTTGATCACCGGTGGCGATTTCCTAATATCCAGAAAAATAGCGTTACAAATTATTGCAATCTTTTTTTTTTTAGTTAATGCCTCCCCAAACGTCAAACCATAAAAGGCACGAATTGGAGTTAAAAGAGTATTGAATACCAAAATTCATTTGGATCTGTCGCATAATTTATTTTATGTGAGTGGAATTAGTCAGTATATAAGTACTACGCTGAAATCAACGAAATTCATGCACTTTTATCACATTGATACAGTTATGCACTTCATTGAAATACAACTATTGCTTGCCAGGGCACAACGACTGCCTATTTTCAACAATTTTCAAGCTGTTTCGCCGCATAGGTATTTATCCTCACCATCGTGAAATACGCTCAGCTCTGGTTTCTGTTACAGTGCCAAAAGGTGGTGGCCATGCAACAACAATGCAGGAATTAAATAATGACTTTCTTACAATGAAGTTACAATGAAGTTACAATGAAGTTACAATGAAGTTA
>JAHWFP010139387.1:230977-243806 GCA_023313725.1 Lithobius niger
GACAGCAAGCCTCGCCAAGAAATGGCACAAACTGCTGACCCCTACATAAACAACGGGTGAGCAGCACGAGTTTGCAGCACGAGATGGCAGAACCATCCAAACGGCCAACGGCGGCGAAATTCAAACAAACTCTAGCATGTAGTCGTATTTCTGTGCGTGCTCGTACACTTTTTGCCTGATGAAGGTACTGGATGTTCTCTGTAAGCATATTATACTACCGAAAATTCGCTAAACCAATCATTGTTTTTGGTTGTTTCTTTTCTGGCATAGTGTTAATCCTCTTTTCACGATTTCTTTAGCCAGAGTGAAATGAGCCTGTCGGCTTTCAAAACAAGACAAATCAATCTTATCAGCGGCGCTCAGGCAGCCCTATTGTCCAACCCAGTAGCGTATGCTATTTTTCATCCACGATCTGGCTGGTACTGTCACACCTACCTTATGCGTAATAAAGCTTAACGATCAGTTTCTTGTACCATGCGAGTCGTGTCGCATAAGACTGTCAAAAACTACCAAGAGGTGTGCTGAATGCGCCCAGATCTTAGCATCGATTAGTGTTAGCGAGACCCACAAGAACGTGGTAATCTTCTCATTATTAGATTTCCCAGTGTTTCAGCACTAAACGAATATTATTTTACAGTAATGGTTACTGTCCTTGAATTCTTCAGACAACTTATTGCCACATCAAACGATCGTAAATACATTTTTAATGAGAACATAAAATGCGCTGGCGTGTGTATTATATATAGGACAATACACAGGTACCTTGCTTCTTGTTTGAAATTCATGAAATTAAACCTCTGGATGGTTTGTTTTGACGTCGAGTGAACAAAGAGGTACATAACATGAAGCCATTGTTGTTAAACTTTAATAATTGAGTGTCAATGCAGTGTTCAGGATTCGTGAATCTTACGTAACCGAGTAACTCGGTTACAGTGGGGAAAATCTAGAATTTGGGGAAAATTATAACTTATCCCATCACTACAAGCAAATGATGGAGGTATGTTTGTACTATTTACCAATTTGTTAGTAACTCGATTGAAAAACATCTTGAATTGGAGCAAAAGACTGCCTGCTAGCACGTGTTGCGGTAGTATTCGTGAGTTGTTGCCAGTGCCATCTGTCGGTAGCGCTATAAAACTGTGCCAGTAGAGCAGAATACTACGATGGCACTTGAACCAGAAGTAGGGTATGTTGTCATTCTCGACTCATTACCTGCGTAGAATCTACTGAATCCCAATTGTTAATCCTATACTGGTCAAATGTCGGCATCGAATCAAAAGCCATGATTGCGTGCCACTATTGTGGAAAACTTACAAGACACAATTTACCTGGCAGTTGCAGTTCATCCAATTTTGGGGAAATACTTTTTCGGTTACTAGGCTGCTTGTAAGATTCTCGAAGCCCGGCAGTGTTTTAAGTTTAAAATCCACTTATCGCGTGTGACAAGTACCTTTCACAGTTCAGTCCACATGCTAGTGGTTTTCTTCTTTGTGGCATGCTCGCAGCGCGACAGTTGGCAGAATCTTAGGTTAAGTGGATGATGCGTCGAATCGCTAATGTCAAGCCTTATAATAAGGAAGCTGTGGTACTGTAGTAGAGCCCTGCTTAGAGCTTAGGCCTAACGATGCAGGCAAGCGGTACCTGGTGACTAGCGTTGCTAGGATGCACAAACGAATGACACAGCATATTTCGAATTGTTTATGCATCAGTTAGACGATGGCTTCGGCAACAATAAGGTAAGGCTTTCGCTGTTTACCCGGAGGGCAATAAAGTGAAAGTCTTACCTTATTGTTGCCGAACGCCACCGTCTAACATATTTGTACAACGAAGAGTTGGCTCTTTAATGAGCGAGCCATTGTTGCAATAAAGCGACAGTGTTAGTGCATTGTTGCCGAACCATGGTCGAACATATTTGTACGACAAAGATTTGCATTGTTAGTAACCGAGCCATTATTGTAATAGCATAATGAGCCATTGTTGTCAGGAATGTTCTTTGCTCCAACTGCGTTTTTAAAACCGAGCCATTATTGTAATAGCATAATGAGCCATTGTTGTCAGGAATGTTCTTTGCTCCAACTGCGTTTTTAAAACTCAATAACTGCAAATAAATGCCATTTTAATCAATTTCAACACTTTCCTTTGGGTCTTTTTTTCAACTGTAATAAATGTATTATTTTGGAAACATTGACACATACGCAAACATTGATAGCAGCAGTATGTTAGATTTACTTAAATAAGTAAGAACAAAAGGTCTTAGTTTTCTTACTTACGTAAGTAAGAACCCCATGCCTTCGTTTGCTGTCTAGAATTCTTTTTTCTTATTTAAAAAATAAATAGTTGTTAATTTAAAGAGCGAAATAGTTTCATAATGCTTTCGAAACGATTTGGGATATGTAAATATGAACAGAGATTGTATTTTTTACTACTTACGCAAGAACCAAAGACCTTCGTTTTCTTACTTACGTAAGTAAGAAACCCACGACTAGCCGTGGTTCTTACTAGTGGTAAGACAACGGTTTCATTGTTGCAGCAGTGTGTCTTCATGATATAAATCCACTGCTGCAACAATGGCCCAACAAAGAAAGAGTTGTACAAGGTAGTTCAAATTCATACTTTTAATGAAATGAACGCAACGAACATATCGTACCGTGTCAGTACTGTAACGTTTAAGAGTGACGGCCAGAAACTGTCAGAGCTCTGCCCATGTTTTGCATTACATTGAGTCAACCAATGAAAGCTACAGAATATTCCTTACTGGTTTAGTGATAAAATTAGCCAATGAACATGACTGAAAATGATAAGACCACAGTTACGTAGCTGTCCACTGTTGAGAGCTACTACAGTACACGAATTTAGTACACGACTAAGAACAAATTTCTGTTCGGGAAATTCTCTCTGCCATTCCAAACAAATACACGACTTACGCAGCAGGCTGCAGGCTGAACTCTGCCACTATGACCATCTGATTAAATTCCCATCTTTCAAAGGTTATCAAACCATTGCAAAACATTTTTTAAAGTTTTCCTATGCTTGCATCAATAATAAAATTTGAATTTTAAGAATAAAACGAATTTTAAGACAATTTTACAGGGACGGGATCACCAAGACATATTTCGGATTTTTTCTACCTCGATATTCTCTCAAACCAGCCGCTTAAAAACAAATACTATTTTAAATGCAAGTTTGCTATTTTGTAAGTAGAAAAGAGACTGGAAAACCGACAATCGGCGATAACAGTGCCGGTAAAACGACATTCTTGACAACACCAATCACACTTTCACCACCAGTACGACAATTTGGTAGAAGGAGAACGGTTAATTCTCCGAAAATTTAAGTGAACTTCTAATGTTTTGGTGGTCTACTATATTGTCGTACTGATAGTGAAAGTGTGATTTGTGTTGTCAAGAATGTTGAAAAGAGAAACGAGACATAGTGAAAGTGTGATTTGTGTTGTCAAGAATGTTGAAAAGAGAAACGAGACAAGTTATGGGCCGTGAGAACAATTTTAATAGCCCAATTAACGAATTCTTTAAAAAAAATAATCTTTAAAAAAATTACAAAATTTTCAGTAGTTCCAATAGCTAACAAAGGGGAGTTCAGTTTGTAGGATTCTGAGGATTTGCAAATTAGTAATTTCTAAATTTCGCTTTCGAACAAAAAAAATACGTCGTTCAATTTCTCACCATGACTAATTTAAAAAGGTCAGCGTGTACATTAACTTAGGACGAGAGGGAATTCATCCTTCGCGAGAATTTTACACACAGCGAAAAAACAGTTTATACGTAAAGTCATAAAATTAACACAAGCCTTCCTTATTTATTTATTAAATTGTTCCGAAAATGCACGAAACGCTCTGCATCTGCCAAAAATAGTCCACAAAGACCATGGAGAGGATTCGGCTACATATTGCCAAACTTTCGCTCAGTGAGGAAATCTTTTCCTGGTGTTCCGAGAACCACTTTAACGACCTAATCAACAACTGGCTCATCTTTAAACAAAATTAACTAATCTCCTGGTGTCTCCAAATGGCTGACAACAAGTTCAGCTGATCCAAAACTAGATTTGAATCGAGGGTTCACGGGCTTGCTTTTTTTTTTCCCCAAGACCAACCTATCAGCTGTACTCATTGACCAAAGGGTGGCCACTTCCTTGTTTGGTAGGAATGCTCTTGTTGGCCTTATTAGTATTCAGCAGGCAAACGGTATAAGGTGGGAGGAGAATTGCGGCTATTCCATATCGGGATATGGACAGAGTAAAATAGCGTGACAACACTTCGGAAAAAAATTACAGCTTACAAAAAAAAAAGAGGCATCAAATTTATTATCGTGTGGGCGGGTGAACTTCAAGACTTTGGGAAGGGCGGGAGGGGACAGCACTATACATCTAGACAAGGACTTGCTGAAAATTTGGTGACGGTAGAATAATGGGTGTGTTATTATAAGGCGGGAGGAGGACCGGGAGGACCCTGGGGTAGAAGAGGAGAGTGGGAGAAAAATGGGGAAGCGACTGGAAACACGTGCAGCTAAGTTTGCGTCTAGCTTTTATTTGGCTGCCGCTAGACCACAGATGTGCAGTTAAAGAGCAAAGACTCATAATCTTAAAACATCAGAATGCCATTAAAGAAATAAGGAAAATGGGGAAAGTAGGTCATACCATTACACTGCAGGCCACATAAGAGTAGAAAAGAGTAGAAAAATCACTCAATGTTAGCACAATTACTTTCACTTTGAAAACTTGCAGGGCAACCGCCATTAGTTTCGTGTGAAGCAGGAACCACACACACATAAAAAAAAACCCACTGGCCACAACAGTATGTCACAAATTACGATCGGAAAGTGCCACTCCTGCGCATTAATTAAAAATAGCAGGAAGCAAAAAAAAATGTTAACTAACAATATTGTCCGTAGAGTTGCATTTTTAAGTACCAGGCACTTTTAAGAAATCCTTAAGACAATTCTACACAATGTTGCGACAGTATTAAGGTAGTATGTGTGAGGCCTTCTTGGTGAGGCTGACACCACTGTGTGTAAGGAATTTGTTCATTCTTTCTCAGTGGAACTCAGTGCAACATTGTAGGTTTCTTTTTTTTTTTGTATTGTTGTGCTAAAAGCTTTGTTAGGAATTGGCTATTATTTATTCTGGTTGGTTACCCCAGAGAATATCTGGTTACTCTTAGGGCCCCCGCGCACTGGGCAGTCAGTTCGTGCGGCCAGGGGTAGTCGCGGCCAAAAAACATGGCGACGTGCCGCGCGGCCACGTCAGTTTTCATTGATAATTCTCGATCACGTGGTGAAAAATGAACACGGAGCAAATATAGTCGCCCTGCGGTCGCCTGCACGCCGCCCGGGATCCCATTGGCCGCTGCGACTGATGGCAGCGGGGCCAAGTGCGCAGTGCGACATATACCATAAGCATGCTCGTTGTCCGCAGCGACCTGGTCGCACGGCTTGGTCGCTTAGTGCGCGGGGCCCCTTCTTATGGGTGGAATCTTCTGCACTCGAAAGCAGACATCGCCACAGTAAATTCTGCCAGAAGTTTTTCTCCCAAGTGATGGCAGCTTGCAAAGATGCGTAAAATATGTACATTACGTACAGGTGTATAAATATAAGTGATTTAATCTGAGATTAACATGCTTTTAAAACTAACGTAGTGTAGGAAGGAAAGGCAATCGCAACCGTGGTTAAGCCTAGATGAATAGCTGAGCAAATAGTAAAAGGATGAAGTTTTACAAGAATCCCAACTCTGCAATAAAATCGATGTTATGAAGTTGTTGCCATAAAAGTAGAGTAGATTTGCATCATGCGTTTAATTAAACTGTTCAGCAACATCGTTTATAATAAACGGCCTCGTAGTTTAGATCGATAGGCAAAGCCTGTAAGAATGTTAGTACAAATCCATTAGAACTATTCACTCATAACAGTTTGTAGCAGTGCCAACTGAACATTCCGATAAACGTAGATTCAAAAATTGCAATCCACGATGTTGAACTGCTTGGGGAAATGACAAATTCACACAATCGTTTTGAATGAAACTATCAAGATGGTGGAACCAGATTAACAATGGAAGAGTTTAGAGATTAGCAAGAGCCTATAGAAAGCAACAGGAGCGTGTGCGGCTAGTCTATGTAAGGAATGAGTTATTTCGTTCTCTGATCAGAGAAGAACTGATCACTCTGATCATAACAGCAAAAGTTTCGACATTAAGTCATCTTACTTAAATATAGGGATGAGTCGATAACCGAAACCAAATTTTCGGTTTTTACTGAAGACCGAAACCGATCCGGATTTTGAGTCAGTTTTTCGTACGGAGTTCGAAAAATCAAAGATTGATTTAATGTTTTGAATTTGTTTTAATAATTATCATTTAATACGCAAAGCAAAGCTCCTGGTCATTTAAAAAGAAAATAGAGGAAAATGGTGCCACAGCTAGACTCGAGGTCTATGACGCTGCTGAAAGTGAAACCAGGAGCTGGTTAGAAGCTAGTAAAACTACTGTTACACGAAAAAAAAACGAAAAATATCTGGTTGGGGTGGAGATGGCAAAAACTGATACAGAAACCGAAACCGCGGTTTTGTAGGCATGAAAACGAAACCAGAACTGAAGCCAAAAAATGAAACCGACCTATACTTACTTAAATAGTCCCCAGGATGTGGAAAACTTTGTGAGCATTCCATAGGGCTTAGAAAAGGGTTCTGGTGTTATGGTATGTAGGTTAAACGGGGCATTTTATGGTTTGCCGCAAAGTGGGAGACTGGTTTTTACGCATGAAGGAGATTTTGGCGAACCATGGATTTCAACAATTGGATTCGGATACATGCATGTTCTATTCAAAAGAAAATGCAATGTTCCTAGTTGTAGCGACACATGTTGATTTTCTCACCGTGGGCAATACATTACTCCTTGAAAGTGTGATACACAAAGTTAAGGCAATATTTTTTTACATTGTTAGAGACATCAAATATCCTTTATTTGGGTTTTCATATAGTAGTCAGATGACGTGTAAGAATTAGAATTTCTCACTGTAAATATATAGATAGAATAGTTACGGAGTACGGATTACTAAAAACACAAACTCCCTACGCTATAATCCCAGACATAAGAATTGTTGATTCTGTGAAGCACGAGGTCAAATGATCAGTCAATAATAGGTTATCTTTGGTATACAGCTCAAGGCAGTCGTTCCGACACAATGTTTGTAGTCCATACTTTGTAGCAATATAATCACGCTCCCACATTTGGGAAGCTGCTAAGAGGGATTGATTGATGCCTGCTGGCAGCTACATTCGACAATCAAGGCTTTAGCTGTTATATGATTAAGGTGTTGGGTGCACTTGTATGTAGGAAAATTCAAAAACAGACTATGGAATATCAAAGTAGTATAGAGGCAGAGTTGATCGCTTTGAGCGCTTGAGGGTATCATTTGGAAAATTCAGTTCTGTGATGAACTACACATAACATACAGTGAGAAATCAGTTAACATATCGAGTGATAGCCTGTAATTAAGACAGTATCGGCGAGATCCTAAGTGCAAGATCGAAACGCTATGTTAACAAGATTTGGTTTATACAAGATAACGGCATGCTAAGTTTAGTAAATCCTGCGTAGTTATCAACAGAGGAATTAGCTGTAGAGGTTCTTATTAAGTCTGTTGGTCTGTAAAGATTAGATCTATTTAAAAACCTTCTTCGTTTACAAGATCAGTAGAACTTGCTCCACACTGTGGGATTGTACTATTTTATAACAAAGTTTAATGCACGGTAGTGACGTCACGCTAACACAACGTCATACTAAAACTGGCCTTTATATCCGGTTTATCTGTAAGACCACACACGTCACATGGGTTAATTCGATAACCCATACTTTTTTTGATAATTTAACTTTTTACGGGGTCTACACAACCCCTGCTCCACTGTGTGACATAATGACAGACTTTTCAAAACTACGCAACACTAATTCAACCCGCTCATCCCAATGAAAAACCAACATAAACTAGTACATTTGCGACGGGCAACATTTTCGTACCAACACACAAAAAAAAACTATGTCACTTAGTCTGTTAAAACTTCACAAGCTAAACCTAACCCAGCAACCCAAAAGTATTTGGCCTTACCTTACACACGAAATTCAGAAATGGGCAAGAAAAAAAAGGATATCTTTCTGTAACTATAGTTTCTTAGACAGGAAGTTTCTAAACCGGAAGTTCCGTTCAGGAATTTACATCAGTCGTTTTTTCTTCTTTTGAATCTCCCTCCCCTTCCCTTCTCCCAATGGACCTTGATTCAGCTTTCCTTGTTTTCTCTGCTCTCCTGGTTGCACGTGGTGATGCAGCATTCAGCTCGTACTGGATTGGGGAGAAACGTTTCTCCCCAACCCAGCACAAGCTGAAGGCAACAACACAACAACCATAGTAACATTACCAAATGATCGGTGTTTTCTAACACACAAGTCATTCTTAGCTGTAGAAACTGAACCAGCTATGGAAGTCCCATGAGATATTCCTGTGTTCCCTCCGTGAGACTGATGAATAATAAATTCGTGCAGGTCGTGTACACAAGTCATTCTTAGCTGTCAAAATCGAACTAGCCTAGCTGCGGAAATCCCATACAATACCCCAACACCCCACCCCCACACTGTTAATCCCTGTAAATAATTATAGTTGATGTAATATCAATACTGTTAATAATAACGTGTGTACCACAGGGGTGCATAAAATTCTAACAGTACAAAATTTCCACGAAATTTTCCCACAGATTTTTCAAATTTCCACAGCCTTTCACTATTTAAGCAAGCAATTTTACAGTGAATTTCCTCATTCTCTGAAATTAACTGGGAACCTCGTTCTAGCGTTCTGGCATATTCTGCACCCCTGAGAACCACAATTCATGGTTGCAGTACAATCAGCAAGAATTTGTTGGTCATTCACCTTCCGGTCCCGAAGGGTGAATGTGGGGGACACGGGTGCTCGGCAGCCACGGGGAGAATCAGAAGGGGGTTCAATAGCTAGTTCTATTTATACGCTAAGGATGACCTGCGTACAAAATCTCATGATTTTAGCCCGATCTGCAATAATTTGTTGTTCAACCTCACGGAGGGGGCACAACGTGCGCGAGGGGCCTTGGGTCGTATCTCATGCAGTGAGGTGGCTTAGTGATCAGGCCACGGATAAAAGCATGAATTTTTATGTGTGGAATAGTTAGTATATGGGCAATAAGAAAATAGGCTGCTCCACATAATCTGAAGCAGGCCGTATAGTGTATACCAAAATAAGTTAATAACAAAACTACGTACAGGGATGCACTTTTCACGACCATTAGTAACCGATCAATATAATACTCTGAAACTTACTACAGGAGTTCTATACATCATTTATGACAAATAACGTTCTAAGAGAAAATGTCAAAAAATTCAACAGGAATTGAATATACAGCTCACTTCCGGTAAATAGTCTTTATCACGTGACTCCTAACCCGTTTAATGGACAAGTCTCAAATTTTGCAGGCATATTTTAGAAACCATTTACATCAATTAATGTTTACTGACATTTTGTTGTCGCTCTACCGAAGTGATGGTAAATGTCAGTTCCGGTACTATATTATGTTCATTTAATGTATAACTTAAACGGGTTAGTTGGCAGGTTCCAAATTTTGCACGTAATCTTTCTTACCTCTTTAATAAATAATATATGCTATGAGAAAACATCAAATCCACCTGGAAGTGAATATACAGTTCACTTCCGGTAAATAGTCTCTCACATAACTCAAACCGTTTAACCTATAGGTCTCTAATTTTGCAGGCATATTCTAGAGACCATTTACGTCAAATATATAATGACATTTTATCCTAACCTTACCAGAAGTCGTAAATATCAGTCCCGGTAGGATTTCTGTGCCCAGATGCATAATTCTTAAACGAGTTAGTCGGCAGGATCCAAATTTTGCACATACCTTCTTACATCTATGACAAATAATGTTATGTTACATTTAACAACTACCGGAAGTGGAAAAGTACACAATGTCACTTCCAGTGAATAACCTATGACATAGCGCTCTTATTCTGCTTGCTTGTTCAATGACATGGTAAAATAATTCCTAAGAAATTATTTTTCCTTATTATTATATTTCAGGCTGTGATAAAGCAGGGGTACTGGAATTAAAACGTTGACTTAGCCCCAAAACACAATGAGCCGTGCACTCGGTCCAAGCACAGCAACAATCAAGCATTAAGTACAAGAAAACTTATTACCACTGTTCGCAACACTGACTCCGAGGATACGGCTTGTAGCCCCTCACATGCAACTATGTTACTTCTCTGCCTTGCCTTCGAGGTTTTTGTTGCATCTCTTGGAGACTCAAATTCCGTATCCTTACCATTGTTGCAAACAGTGGTAAGGACCTATAATTTATCATGTCCCTGAATAAACCAGCAAATTAAGGGAGCTATGCCCTACACCGATTATCTGAAGTGACATGTGAATTCACATCCGGTAGTTGTTCTTTCTCATCGAACATTTATTTATTACACTATATGTAAGAAAATTATGTGCAAAATTTGAACCAACCGACTAACCGTTTAGAAGTTATGCATTAGGTGAAGAAGTCGTACCGGAACTAACATTCACCATCACTTCCGGTAGAGCTACAATAAAATGTCATTAAATATTAATAACGTAAATGGTCTCTAAATATGCCTGCAAAATTTTAGACCTGTCAGTTAAACGGTTTAGGAGTTACGTGATAAAGACTATTTACAGGAAATGAGCTGTATATTCACTTCCTGTTGGATTTTCGACATTTTCTCATCGAACGTTATTTGTCATAAATGATGTGTAAAACTGCTGTAGTAAATTTCAGCATACTGTATTGATCGTTTATTAACGGTCGTGAAAAGTGCTTCCCTGTATGTCGGCTAGTTTTGTTATTTACTTATTTTGGTATATAAGGCCTGCTCCAGCTCAATGTATGTTTAGATTGTGTGGAGCAGCCCATTTCTTATTACCCATACACTAAGCCACAAAAGAAGATTCGCGCTTTTGTCTAACGAATTTTGTCGCTGAGCTGCCCCACTAATGGGAATTCCACAGCGAGTTCGATTTCTACTGCTAAGAATTACACATGCACCAAATTTCATGCTTTTAACACATTCAGGAAGAATTTGTAGGTCATTAGCTTCAAGCACAGCATGTGTGGGGGAGAGGTATCACAAGGGGATTCCATTAGATTTATACTGCTAAAAATGACTACAAACTACATATTTCATGCTTTTAGCTCAATGCGCATGATTTAGTTGCTTAACAGCTGTCTTAGTACGATGGAAAGGCATTGGAACCGCGGTTACGCCTAGAAGAATACCTGAGTAAGAAGTAGTAGGATGAAGTTGTACAAGAATTCAACCCAGCAATAAAATCTATGTTATGATGTTGTCGCCATAAATATAGTGTGGATTTACATCACTGCATTTAATCAAACTGTTCAGCGTGATTTATAAGAAACGGCCTCGTGGTTTAGAATGAGATAGGGTTCAAAGGCAAAGCATGTAAAATATTACAAATCCATTAGAAGTACTAGGGTTGTAGTCGGCAGTGACACTATCTCAGTCGATAAACGCTTAAGAACCTGCGAGGCTACAATGCTGGTTCGCGTCCAGGCAACGGTCAACTCTCCTTGTCAATCTCCTAATTTGGTTAAATACTTAAAACACACAAGAGTTAGTCGTTTAATTAAAGTTCTTCATGTACTCCTGGTTACAAGTTATTTATGTACGGTTACAAACGACAATTTTTAATAGGTTACACCGGGTGCAACCTATTACAAATTTTCTGGAGCCAAAGTCATGCACACATAATACTCGTGCATACGTTATGCTCTAAACCTTACTTTTAGGAGAAAACTTAGGAACTTCAACAGTGAAACCTCCAATTAGTGCAGAGCCAAGGGGTTACAAAGAGAAGACAGCAGCATAGCTTAAGGAGTGAAGCAGTCTCTCACACACAATAATTCTAGCTCACACTATGCTAGTACAGTCTGTCAGGTCGCTTTACAGTGCTGCCTGCACTAATAGATTTACTTCTAGTACAGTCAGTACACACTTACAGCAAATGTGTTCCAGGTAAATTTTCGGATTCCCACCCAGACAAAAAATGAAGCTGCCACCGTGGCATTTCGTAACACTATTTTTTAATTTTTTTCCCACTCGTTTTGACACAATTTTTGTATAAATTTAAGCCACTTTGAAAGTGAACACGTTGGAAATTACTTGAGAAAAGAGGAGTAGCACTACTACTTCAAGTTATAACAGCCTTTATAAAATTGGCTGTGGCGAGCAGATTTTTATAAAAGGGAGTCAGAAAAGCCTCCAGCCCACAATGCACTTATACCCCTTCCACACTTGGGAGAAAATCCGGACTCATCCCAGACCCGAGCCCGACCTTTCCACACTGAAATCTTAAGTACGGACCCGACCCGGACTTTCAAGTCCTGCTCAAGTCTGGACTTGTGACTGCAGCAAGTTGACGAAGTGCTGTGTTAATTATTAAGTTTCATGCATTTCAGTGGTCAGTTTTTATTTTTATAATTTCTTTGTCAGGCAGTTCTTGTAACCATTCCTCATCCCCAAGTCGGTCGAAAATTTAAAAATATTTCAACGAAGTTCCGACATTGTGGGCTGAAGATGTTGATTCCCTTACTTAAAAATGCTACCATCTTTGTATTTTCATACCCCATTGAGTAAATTTTGCGTAATCTTTTTTTCTGAATTGCTTGTTTATTTTTAGTTTTGTTGTATTCAACCAACCTCCACTGTAAACCGAAATGGCCCAGCAGAAAAAAAAAAA
>JAHWFP010139387.1:250796-268575 GCA_023313725.1 Lithobius niger
AAAAAAAAAAGAGGAACTGTTTCAATCTCACCACACTGGCAGGCAGCAGTCTAAGACAAGTTAAGGCGAAAGGCGTCACCACACAGATAGGAGTGCCCAGTCCAAAATCCAGACATAATTCCGCCGACAGCAAAAGGAAGGGTGCCAAGAAACCTCGGGCAGGCTGTAATAAGTTGGATAGCAAACAAAGTTTGGCCGGTAATCCCGTTCACCCATTCCGATGCACAAAAGCCACGCAACCACCGGCTACCGGCTGCAGGCATAGCCCACACCAGCACGATCATCTGCAACATCATTCCGTAACACCACTGTGGCCTGGGGCCCAGGAGACAGTCATGTACACTGAGCCTGAAATAATTTCCAGCCAATCTTGTAAACCAGCGGGTTTACAACAGAGACGCTTGCAAAGGAGCACCACAGAAACCGGATACCTGAGGCTGAGTCTGACCAGATCACAAAGTGCAGGATACACAGGTCGAGAGAAATATCAAGCACTACCGAAATTGCCACCAACTCGGCCACAAAGGCAGAGGGACACGCACACTGAAACGGCTTCCACGCAGCTTCAGGCCAGGAACAAAGATACCAATGCCACCTTCATAACCGTCACAATGGAAGGAGGCATCACCGGAAACTTGGTGGTTAGAGGATGTGGTGGGGAGCTGGACAGCACCGTGCCCACGGACAAGGAGGTGCAACAAACTGTAGAACTGCAAAACCACAGAACACAGGTTCCTTAAAGGAGAGTTACACCCAGACCACCGAAGCCAAGACAACTTTGTGCGGTAGTACGATAGTACGGAAGAATCCTGCCCACAGGGTCACACAAGCTCCAGCTCAAACCTTGGTGACAAAGGAGAACCAACAGCCCCGCTGCACAGAGCCAAACAGGAATCTCGCTCGCCTCAACAAGGAGAGCAAGGGAGACAATCCGTGACTATACTTTGTTCCATATTATGTTTGCATGAAACTAATTTTATAACGCCACGTTTCCTTGCATTACGAATACAAAAACATGTGGATAATCACAGTTGCAGACTTCACACAGTTATTATTAGAGTCTACGAGTGGGATATTTATGTGTTTTTTGCACAGTTTAAGGATGCTTGCTTCGTACTGACTTCCCTGTGTGACTCAGTTGCGGATCATTCGATCAAACGTAACAAAGGCGTTCTTTTTTTTCCCACTTCTTCCCAGTATATACGTTTTTGCTACGCCAATGTAAGGTACGGAAATGTTTCAAAAACTCTTTTAAGCATGGGACAGGAAAATAAAGATAAAACCTTTTTAAGTCGGTATAGCCAATATACCATAAAATTCTCTCCTCAGGCCATTAAAGAAAAAAAGTTGGCTAAGAAACATTGAAAAAACATGAAAGTGATATAAGAAACAAAGCCCTAAGGGTGAAAGAAACCGCCAAATTTTGTCTAATCCAAGTAGTGACAGCAGAACAAAAATAGCTGCCACCAAGTTTTCTACACGAAATACCAAGCCCAATGCATGCACTGCACCCATGTAGCAGCACCCAACCGTTAACATCTCTGAAGAAAACGAAGCTTGGAAATCATTCAATAAAGTAAACGTACTCGTCCACACTCTTACCGTTATTCTGTTAGCTATATAACCTCTCCTTCCACTCTTCACATTTAAGGTGATGCAGCCCCCCCCCCCCTCCCCTTTCTTGCCTAACTTTCAGTGTCAGCGGGCAACCACAGATATAAATTATTAATATAAGAACGGTGCAACGAATTTACAACTAAACGTTCGGTACCTGATGAAATAAATATTTGACCAACAAAAGCATTACCATCTAGCATTTTCTGCAGCTCTTTCACACCAACAGACGGCTTTTAGAAGCATGACACAATGCAGAAGTTAAAAAAAAACTAAGTCCCAAAGTGCACCGTGAACGTTGTGTGGGGTTTGTGGATATCTGAACAACGTGAGCAGACTCAACCTGGTTGTTAGTGTGGTTGACTACCAGCCAAGTGACTGCCGATCTAATCCCACAATTGACTAAGTGTACCTTAAAAAAAAACAGTTAAAAAATCGTCTGATGCTGTCAAAAGGAAACGACCAACGTCGATTACGAACCTGCGTACTTTACAGCATCAAATGATGTCATAATGTCGGATGTGCATAAATGATTTTCACTATTCAACGTGTTGAATGGGACAAGGTAGCCTGATGGTTAGAACGACTGTCTCGTGTTCAAGAGGTCCCTGGTTCGAGCCTGAACTCAGCACCCCTAGCATTTTCGAGAAGCGAAGTTCCCTGTGATACCTCTTGCTCATGCCGATTGTGGCATGCAAAAGAGTCTAGACATTTTCGATTGAAATTATCTAGAAAAATTGTCCCTCTTGTCTTTTGAAGCCGTGGCTAAGACTGCGACTGCACCAAACCTCCCTCAATGTGTTGTATGCTAGAACTGCACACTCGGTATCCATTGTTGTTGTTGTTTTCATTTAAGGGAGCTGAACTCAACCTCGTTATTTGCACTGCTGTAGATGATGAGAGGGACAATTTAGTTGGAGAAATCAAAGAGGAAAACCCAGGGTCTTGGACGTGCCATAATCAACATTCCATCCGATTTAATTTTGCAACAAGGCATTCAAGGGTGCAACTAAGGCGCTCAGACTAAGGTCTTCACAGTTTGGTTTCCTTCAAAGATAGTAATGTTTGTGTATATGGGGGCGGTATTTGGGGTTGGGCTTGGCAGTCAATGAGGGTTACTTAAAAGGACACAGGCTACCCTCTCACTATTTTCGTGTGCCTCATGCATTAATAACTACTGCAACAGTTACATTAATTTTGGTAAACTTAGCGAATTCCTCATATACGGGAAAAAGCAGGAAAACGAATGCATACTTAAGATTTACATAAGTTTGGCCTGATATTGCAAAACTGAGCAGAGCAGGAAAAGCAACACGGCAGCACTTACCTCAAGGATGCATTGAGCTCTTTCTAAAACCGCTGTTACCACAGTTCATCAAGGTTGTCCATCAAAAGTGTCATGAATTTTCCAGTACCTCAGGATGACGTCACTACTGAGGCACAAGACTCACTCACTCTTTGAGGCAGTTTTCCCGCTGAATCCACTGGCGAACATGTTTAG
Source organism: Lithobius niger (assembly GCA_023313725.1). Taxonomy (NCBI): domain Eukaryota; kingdom Metazoa; phylum Arthropoda; class Chilopoda; order Lithobiomorpha; family Lithobiidae; genus Lithobius; species Lithobius niger. The sequence goes on from JAHWFP010139387.1 coordinate 253,912, forward strand.
CAACGCCCTTGATAACTTAAGCATGTTGGTAAGCAGTCGTTCTTAAAGAAGTTCTTTCAAAACATTGGCCGCCATATTGTCATCGACACATTTAGCAAGTACGTTCTAAAACTAGTGGACATTACATAACTTTTGATGGCAGCGTCCACTTTTGGTGTTATTGGTCGCTGAGCTATCAGTGCGCATACGAAAGTGCTCATTGTTTGACTTTATTTCAAATGGAAAACTTGGTGGCCATCCTTTTTGCTCTGCTATCACTACTTTTACTAGCTAAAACATAATGGGTTCTTGTATTTGATTTTGTACTCACAGGGAAAGAAAGATGGGCTATCCTGTCAGGAATTGCCCTGTTGTTTACACTATGGCGCGTGACAGGCCGTGGATGTTCCATTCAAGATTCATCATTCGTACGACAGCCACTTTTTTCTGGTGGTTGCATTAGCGCCAGTGCACACATGCGGTACCGCATTTGCGGTTTGGTTTACGTGCCATCTGTTGGGTACTGCACACGTACCTGCGTCGACGTTGAGTTACCGCCCGCCGCTCGTGCGCTCGTTTTACACTGCAATTCCCCTCATCAACGCAGCGGTACCGCAGCATTAAAAAAAACGCAATTGCGTCTCTGAGTACCTTGTGTGACTTGAGAGGTGCACACGTCCGCCGTATACCGCAAAAGCGTTACAGAAAATGGCGTCCAATTTCGAAGAAATAGACATGGAATTGTTTATTGGGGGAGTAAAGAATTATCCTGAAATATGAAATGTTGCTGCAGAAATGATTGAAGACTCATTGGGAAGTAATTAAAGAACTTATCCGAATTTTTCAGTTAATCTGCAAAGGATGTATAACATTTTCCCCTGGTACGTCTTAAATTAGTACATCAGTGTACAAAATTCGTCACATTCGTTTTAAAGGGATATACCTCCCAGCGCCATTTTTCTCGATCCTCCACATCAAGTACGGCCCCAAAGGTCTATTTCCTTACCGTTAGTCTTTCCCTTGCTAAACATCCTTTTTAAAATGTGGCGTCTAGGAGATTTTCTGTTGAATATAATTGAATTTTATTTACTAACGACCAGTCACTAAATCATGCATTGCGCGCGTACAATAATCATGACGTTTCATCTCTGTGTGTACATCTACTAATTTCCTAATAATTACCATGAGATCTAAAATCTAATAGACTAATGCGGTAAAAATTAAAATTAATTATTCCAATAGATCGCCGAAGCAAAATTATAAGACACTAGCCCCGAAAATTATAAATTATGATTTTAAAATACGAGAATCATTTCGGTTTGTGACGACACAATCAATGGGTTCACGCTGGCTGGACTATTACGCGCAATACCATTTGAGACAGTAGCTACGTTTTCGTTGCGAGGAACGAAGCTACGGTCTCAGTTGACCTTAGCTGTGGTAAATACGCGGATGTGATCGCCGCGTGGGTGTTGTGAGGCAGGCGGAAGGTTATAAAGCAGGCGGTATGTTGCTTTAAAATGTATTTTTTGTTCACTAGGTAGGCGATAAAAACAATATCGTCTCATTGGTTTCAAACTATAATGTTTTGTACACGAGGTTAGAGAACCGAACGCGCACATACGTCACCGAAGCGGCACCGCAGCGTCAACGCGCCTTAATAAAACGCACGTGTGCATTGATTGGCTGCGAATAGCGCCGCTCACAGAGGTCTCACGGACATGGGGAGAGGCTTGAAATGTGCGTAGCCGCAGCGTTGCTGCGCGTCCAAAAAACGAACGTGTGCCCCGGCGCTTACTAACGACTATAACGACGTTGCAGAAGTTGCTTCGTGCTGCAGAAAGAGTTACACGTCGCTTGCCCGGCACACAGGAAGCCGGCACGGACAACATACTAACATCCCATGTCTGTTGTTGGTATGTTTTCCGTGCCGGCTTCCTGTGGCCCGGCATGGTGGCATTCTATTTGTAACGTTTCTGTTAAGCATTCTTGTTACGGAGTAGTTGTCCTTGGCGCATGCTAGGCGTTTCTTAAGCTTTCTAGGCAGTTTAAGCTGGAAAGCCGAACACAATTCATATTTATCAACATTATATTTTTCTCAAAACGAATTTAGCATTTGAATTTATTTAAAATAGTAATGAATAATAGTTTAAGAAATATTGATAATGAAACTAAAATTTTAAGTAAATAACAAATTTCTTTCTTTCTTACTGAACGGAAACTTAATAATCGAAACCGAAATAGAAACAACTCCACAGTTAAGGCGCTAATGCAAACAGTTGCTAACTCAGCCAGTGTGATGCGACGAGGCCCTTTGGGTCGCCAGCATCCAAGAAACCTTAACGCTCATTTATCTTCGAAGGTGAATACAGCCTGGTAAACTGCAACATACGACGAAAAGAAATATTTCTTCGGAGCCTTCATCTTACGTGTATATATTTATCTCAAAGCCACGGTGAGTAAATTTTGTTTTGTTACAATTTTTATTGTACAGTATTAGTTTTTTTCGCTCTTTTTTCTTCGTTGTGTGGCTCGGTTACGGTGCGATGGGTAAGTGTTATTCTTAGTTTGGGCGTTATTAGTACGTCACTACAGTGTAAACACGAAAAATGCATGTGGGATGCAGTGTTTATATTTGATTGGTAATTCTCTTCAACAAGTCCCATATTTACCCTTCAGCAGAAAATATCCTTCTTCCCCACATAACGTCTTCTCACAGTTTCAGTTTTACCATTAAAACGACAAAAGAAGAAAATTCATCAAATTTATTTTACAGGAAACCAGGTCAGTTGTATGTGTTTATTTATTTATTTGAAACATTTGACAGTATTGTCCAAATGGACTGTGATGAAACATATCAACAAAAAAATATTAAATAAGGAAAACAGCAAAAATAGTAATGCAGACTGATACATTTCTAAAAAAAAAAATACCAGATAAACATGCAGTTTATATAATTCCAAAATACACTCATAAAGCTCAGAAATTGTTCAGAAAAATAATTAATATTCCTAATAAATAAATCTCTGAAAAAGCAAATATTTATGCAATAACACTGATATATGTCTGAAAAATCAGTAACATATTTCAGATAAAAGTATCTAAAACACATTTCTGAGAAACAAAAATTTTATGAAAAAATTCTATCATCCATCTTACTATCATTCATAATAATTCATTAACAATACCAGCCCCTAAATACCAATGTTTCCAAAAAGGGGGAAAAAAAAGGAAAAAATAAGACAAACAACCAGTCACTCGAAATTGTACAAAAGGTCTTCACACATAAACCTGTCCAGTCCATTCTTAAAAACAGAAGTAGCATCGACCACCTCTTGAGGCAGACTATTCCAGAATGACACACTTCTACAAGCAAATATCAAGCACTTCTCGCCGTATCGTAATGTGCATTAGCAACTTTCAATTTAAGGGAAGATCCTCTAGTGTGATGAGTGTCTGGCTGCAAAGTAGAGAAAAAGTAGTTTAACTTGAGCACAAGACCATGCAAAACTTTATACCTACAAATTAAATTGCATCTTTGTCTTCTCCATCTTAGAGATGGAAGTTTTAAATAACGAAGACGTTGACTGTAGGCTACATTTATCAGATTACAGACCTTACTTTTAGTAAAACGTCTTTGGACATTTTCAGGAATTTGTGAATTAGCCATTTGGCACTGCTGCTTTTTTGTTTATAAAGTTAAAGTGCTATATTGAGCCCAGATATTATTGCTCGACCACCAAACAACTCAACATACATGGCTGCTGTTGTGGATTCTGGTTGTGAATGGCACGTCGTTCCATGATGCTATTGATCACGCATTAGAGTGGAGTTATAGATGGCAATTACCCATCAATGTTGAAAAGGTTAAAGTGTTATATGTAGGTGGTGATAATTCAAGCTTTCCTTACTTTTTAAATGAGGTGGAGATTTCAAAGGTTACGAGTATGAAGACCTAGGTGTTATTGTTGACCACTCCTTTACGTTCTCCCAGACAGTGGAAGCTTGCACTAAAAAGGCAATGACTGTTGCATTTATCATTGGAAGAACCATCCCCTCCAAAGAGCCAATTGTCCTTATCACTCTGTTCGAATCCTTAGTCCGCCCTATCCTGGAATATGGTATTCCCTTCTGGGATCCACTCTACGGTTCGGAATTTGGTAACAGAGTGCTCTTACGACACTAGGGTAAAAATAACTGTTTGACACCCTCACCACCAGGGAAAACTGAATAAAACCCTGACTGCGCTCAATTTTCGCGACTTGTGCTTTCATCACAAAGAGGTCACTCACTCTCCTCTTCCTCTTTTTAAATTTTTTAATTCTCCTTTTTAAAACTTGTTCAAATTGTTGTTTTGACTTGGGCAATTTTGCCTGCAATCGGCTGTCTGTTTGCACCTTTATGCAATTTTAAGTGCATTTTGTTTTTATTCCGTTGATAATGAGCTGGAGTCAACTCGAAACGTCGGGTAGTGTTGACTCTGCCATTGTGCACTTTGGGCTTCTCTTGTTCAACATGCTTCGTTTCAGTTCTTACATTTTCCTATAGAGCAGCGTCATGTGACGTCATATTGGCTACAAGAGAGATAGCTGCAAGGGGCACTAGATTAAAATGGAGGGTTAAACAACGGCACGTCAGGTCAAGGCAGTGCTTTGAGAGGCGGATTTCGTAGGCTTAAAAAAACGTTGTTTTCTCCAATCCCTTATGCTGCTAGGTTGAAATTGGAAAATAAAGATTCCACTTGCTTAAAAATATCAGCAACTGACAACAAATCGACAAAAAAAATCGCGCATTATAGGCCTAAGAAATTCACCCTTAACAGCATTGGCTTCAGTAAGACGCCCTTCTTTTCCTCCTCCAGTGACCCTTGCAGCTATCCCACTTACTGGCTCCAGCATAGAGTTATATACAATAATACAAAGTTGTGTCACTGCCCAATTCTGTGCAGACACAGTTTTGCACAAATTGACTTTAAATGCAATAACAGTTAGGCAGCTGAATGACAGTCTTGTGTTAAGGCGCTACCATACAGGGTAGCATGAAACTAATACGAAACCGGGCATTGGCTGTTTCTCCATTTTGAAAATGGAGGTTGCCACTCTTAATCCCAGCATGACTGCATTGCCGATTTCACCGTCTTGCCAACGGAGGATGCCACTGTAACGGGTACGCCAATTGCGTCGTCAGTGTATTCTGAGCGAGGCGATGGGAATGAGAAAGTTTTGATTTGGGAAACTGCATGAGAAACTGGTCTGGCAACTGGAACGTGGCCCTGGAAAAGTCACTGCCAGGCTTGCCAGTCGGGCACGTACCCTCTAAAACCACCACTCTAATCCATTAAAACTCACCATGTTGGAGAGAGTTTGGTATCTCCAGCGTGATGCAAATTAAACCATGACCAAATTTTACGGAACGTTCCAAAGGTATCTGTTGAGTGAAGAAGTGACGTCATTTATCGATAGCTTATGGATCCATCCAGAGTTAGTCAAGAAGTTCTTACCTCGTGCACACCCGAAAAATCAACCTCCTCTTCTGAATGTTGCGACATCACTTCCTCTCTTTGGAACACTCCGTCGAGTTTGCCAAGTTCTGATTGTAGTTTTGGGAGGTCAAAGGCTGAGGTAACAATAAATAAGCACGTGCAAAACTGTCTTCATTAGTTGTTGAATGGGGATGGAATAGATCGATAGTTTTAGAAGGCACTGCCTGTATAGTACTGTGGTAGACTAGGAATGGTCATTATTTATAGCCGAGGGATGAGACCTCTCAATTTTAGATGACCACTCCAACTCCAACACCAATATGACCCTCTCCCACCCCCTCCGCCAAAAAAATAAGTTTTCTTTTATGCCTATTGAAGCTACCTGTAGATGATTTCCCTTACCCAAATTATAATGTGCTACTATTTTGTAATAACTGCTAAAGCTGCAGTGACGAACTAATTTCAAATATTTATAGCTCAACAACTATTTGATCAATGGGATTAATTTTTTTCGCAGTGATGTTGTTTAGTGTAATCACCAAACCTAAGTGCAACTATGATTCTAACTACTCTCTAATAAGGTGGTACAGAGTACCTCAAATTTAATGTTATGTTGCTATAGATAGCTACTTGTACGCCTTCTAAACCATATTGTAATAATTATAATTACCCATTGTTGTTTGTAACCTAGCTTTCTGTAGAATGGTTCATGGCCAGGGTTCTGTTGCCAGATTCGCTCAGTTAATGGAGCCACACTCGGAGATCTGCACCGCTTGATAGCACTCGATAGCACTCGAAAATCTAACCCTTTGGTTTTACACAGCTGCGCCGCTTGATAGTGTTCACAGAATGTTTAACCCCAGGGTCGGATTGGGAAGGGTTGGGCTTCCCCAGGAATGAACATCCCCCCCATCCCTGCTCCCTCTCCCTTTGAGCTTCCCTGCTGCTGTCTTAGGGAAGTAAATGTCTTTGTTCAATGGATGACGCCACTATTATGTGGCTGAATTGTCTGTTTCTCCGTTCTGATACCAAGCGTGATAAACCCAACATGCAGTGATTGCAACTCAACCAATTTTGAAACTCTTCAAGTCGGTTCTAACGGCTAGCATTATTAAATTCAATATCTATATAAATAAAACGATTGGGATGCACTTAATAGCAAAATCATCATGTACTGCAACGAAAGATAAGTATTCGTCTGTGTTAAATGGTGTTCAATAGCCACATTTTGACATGGATTACGTAGGCAATCTGTGATTTTCAATGGTCCTTGCTGTTGCGCCCACTAATAAGAGCCCCCATATTTTACTTTACTGGATGCTTTGATTTTACTGGTGCCTTGATGTGACGCAAGAGCAATGTTAGGTACATTTTGTCGCATTTGTGTAGGAAATAAAATCATGTTACCTTTTAAAGTAAGCCATTGTTCTATGAAAGTTATTCCTGCACTGTGCAACACGGGCTATTTTTGTCTCATTTACCTGTTAACAGAAATTGCATTGCATATTGGAGCTCTTGATGAATTTTTGTTGTCTGACTTTTAATATCAAGCTGATGCTTGCATTATAAGACAGACAACAAAAATTCATCAAGAGCTTCAATATGTAAGGCAATCTCTGTCAACAGGTAGATAAAAATAGCCCGTATTGCTAAGTGCAGGAAGAACTTTCATAGAACAATTGCTTACTTTAAAAGGTAACATGATTTTATTTCCTACACAAAAAGTACTTAACATTGCTCTTGCATTTACATGCCTAACAGTGTTAGGGCGCGTTTATGCAGTGACTCCCCTTTGCATTCTCGCAGCTAGAACTCAATCGCGATGGCAAAGGTGACATTGCCATGGAACAACGCTAAATGGATTAGCTAAATCCGACGTCGTTTGAGTAAATACTTGCAGTCTTATAATCCATGCTAATAATATAAAGAATTCCTCATGACGAAACAATTTTCCCAAACGCTTCTGAACTCACGTTATTTGCTGTTTTCGTTACGAGGCGGCAGACATAAAACCGCTGCCATGTTGGAATTTGAGATGATTTCTAGCTTCTAGCTGCGAGAATGCAAAAGCGAGTGGTTGCGTAAACGTGCCCTTATGCTCTAACTTCTTGTGATTTCTTGGCTGCTTGTGAGTCAGCGCTATTAACCTCGACAGAGAGTTTGCAATATTGTCAACATCTTTAACACACCTCACAGTACAGATGTATGGTAACAATCTGGTTGACCAACGTTCAATTCAAGCTGAAGGTCTCGATTTTAGCAAGTAACTAACTGTTTGGATCGGTTATTGGCATGGATTTATACCCATACGAATGCAAATGAATTATTTACATCCCTGTGATAGTGCTTCTTTTTCTGCTTGAGAAAACCTAGATTTTTATTATCTGTTGGTATTTTGCTAGCAAAAGTGACTGCCGTATGAGGTGTGTTGTCGGCACCCCTGAGTCAGAATTTATCCCGGACCTATCGAGTTTGTGTCAATGATCAGTTCGAAACTTCGATTTCTCGTTTAGGACTGAAAATAGCTAAATCGGCTATAAGTTTGCTACCAGAGGTGGACTATCAGGGTGTTCAACTGGACACGGGCCCTGGCTTACGAGGGGTCCTGCAAGGGCCCTGCACAGTACAGAATCAGAATGCAGAATAATTGCTGATGAATTTAAACGAAAAAGCCGCAAACCCACAAAAATACATTAAGGCAATAGCCAACAATCATCACATAAAAAAAAGCTCACAATAATCAGTTTACCTGCACCACGAATTGGCGGAGCAGAGCAGCCTTAAGCTGCCTCAAAAAACACGTCAAGATACAAAATTGAACTTGGAGCAATGATTGATGTGTTTGCTGAGCAGAAAGCTCGTAAGAGGGGACTTTTGAGCAATTATCATGCAAATAAAATGTCATTCATTGAGAAGTTTTAAGGTTGGAACCTTTTGAAAAAAACAAAACATTTTTTTCCTCATTTTCTATAATTCTTATTCTTCTATTGGGTGGCTGCGGGGGGGGGGGGGCTTTATGATTAACTAACACACGGAACCGAAGCGTACTTGTTCCGCCACTGTTTGCTACTGCATCTTTAAGTTCGTCAAATGCCTTTAGATGTTTAGTTTCCATTCCTTCCCTTTTAAAGTTAATTCTCTTAATATTCCAGTTAAATTTGCTACGTTTGGGACGAATTTCGCATATTGCAGTTTATACCGTAAGAAGTAAGAATGTGAGATTTTCCAATTTTATTACCATTTCTTGCCACTAGATCCCGTTGCTAGCAGAGTGTGTTCACCTAAGTGCACTTTAAATAACTCATGCATTTTTCTGATGTTATAGTTTTGTTTTTTTGGTCAATGTTTATTTTTAGGGAAAAAAATTAAAAACATACTAATACAAGTTAACTCAGTTAACATTCCGTTACTAACATTGTTAAATAAGTTAAAAAAGGCCTATTTTGTAACAAACAAGGGTGTATAATTTTATTTGTCCGTAAGTGCAAAGTGTAAAGTACAAAGTGCAAGTACATATTACCTGTCGTTTTTTTCAAGTCCAAACTGTTTTCCAAGTTCTTTAAAAAAAAATATGGACGACGTGTCCGGATCTAAAATCCTACTCTGAATCTAAAAAAGGGGGTTCTGTTTCCAAACATTTTGAAAAAACAAATCTGAAAAATTATCAGCTTTTTTTTTCGTAAATCCCCCAAATAAATCGGCTTCATTTCATTCATATATTGCATCGTGACTACACCAACGGGAAAAAATAATAATAATGAAAAAAAAAAATCGATTTTTTTTTTTTTTTTTTTTGGGGGGGGGGGGGGGGAATTTTAAAAGTAGTACCGTCGTTTTTGGATACAGGATTGGATTTCACAAACATTGTGTGTGTGAAATATCGAAAATTGGAGATTTTCCTCTTTCGTACCATGAAAAAGAAAACTCTACTTTCTCTTTGTTTATTTAACAGTGTGTGTCAAGGCCGCTTAAGACAGCGGTTCCCAACCTTTTCTACGGTATTCCTAACCAATGGGACTGCCATGCAACGGCCGCCTCCCCCCCCCCCTCAATTACTGTGTATTTTTTTTTTACACTACGATGAGACATTGTTGCCAAATGGGTCTGTAGAAGTTTGGCAAAACTATCTGTAGATAATAGCAAGAACCCTATAAATTCTTGATAATAGATATGCAAAAAAAAAAGTTCGCTTTCCTCATACAGTTTAACATCTTTTGCGATGCATAGCTATAAAATAAAAAAATTCACCGCTGATTTTTATTGCACGTTGGCAGCAGCAGCTCGCGCCTTCCCTGCAGTTGCTCCGCGCCCCACAAGGGAGACCCGCATCCCCGGTTGGGAAACGTGGGCTTAAAGACACAAACATTTATCAGTTGACCCCATCTGGAAAAGGGGGACTGAGAATATGGGTCAAAATCAAAACCCTTTGCTATCTCAAGTAATGTCTTAGCACAGAGAAAGTGAACTATACCACACGCCATGGCTGTTTGCTGTGACGTGCACATCACGTGACTGGGCTAGTCCAATCAGACGGCCAAACAGCCGTTGTTCTCGTTCGTCATTGGCTAACTCATGGTGACGTCACAGCAAACAGCCGTTGCGCATGGTTTAATTATCCAGTCTAGTGATTAAAAGCTACTAGTTAAAGGACAATTCATTTGTAATTGCTAGAGAGACCTTGGACATTCATCATCGTCCACATTTCAGCCCCATACAAAAACACACTCAATATGTAAGTCGTTCTCAATCTTTTCCATACTTCCAGATCAGTTCATATTTTCCAAATCTATTCAGTCTACATATATTAATAGCGCCTGGGGAAGTGCTGCAAGCTCCCCAGTGTCCGGGAACGCACCGCTTTTGCCTACATTCTTTCCAGTACATTATACACTTCTGGGAACACCTTTTTGGGGGGATTTCCGTATTTTTAAACAAGCTTGGTGGTTGGGTAGAGTCGGAGGCGGAGTTGCGAAAATGAGGGGGGGGGGGGACGCAGGTGACGAGAGGAGAGCGCGAGAGAGGGAAGAGGTGCCTGAAGGCAGAGTAACCAGCAGGAAATTAATCCGAAATAGGATTATTTTTTTTTTAACTCTTGTCGGGGGAGGAAAAAAAAGGAGCACCAAAAATGTGACATCTACGGGTGCCTATGTCATGACACTATGGCCAGTCCGAACCTGAGCACAATCCATGTTAAGGGCGACACTGGCTATAGGGCTGGCACGATAAAAAAAATTTTATCCCGTTAATTTTTTTAGGATTATCGTGATAATCGATAATATCTCGATAAAGCATTTTGAGGCCGGGAATAGCCAATTTAATTTTGTTAATTAAAAAAAAAACTTGGCTGAAGCCTAAAGTGCAACCTTCACGAATGTGAATTGTGCGGTACTCACCATTTGACCAGTAGTCACGAAAATGGCCATTGTCCATTGCTTCGTCACCATGTAGAAACAATTTAGCAGTCGTGCTACTATTTAATGCTTAAATATTGTTTGCATTAAACTAACTCTCCAATCAGCTAACGTGGCTAGCAACGGTACTGCACACTTGGTTGGAGAGCCCTTGTTATTCCGCACGCAATGGCTCAAACCGCTTGTTTCTAGGTATTACGGTTTCCGAAATATGACAATTTAAGCGCCAGGGTTTGCATGATAATTCGATAAATCAGAAAACACACGATACGATAATTGACGAAAACTTTTATCGCGGTTTTATCGAATTATCGATTATCGTGCCACCCCTAGCACTGACCCATATTCACACAATGATCCATTTTGATCCATTGACGCAATTTGAGCCAGTGACTTGACCCAATGTTTGGCTATTTATCTAAATAACCATCGCCAACCATGTAGTGTTCAATCAATCCTTACACTATAACCCATGTAGTAAGCATCGGTTATAAAGAACTATCAGATTTTGTGCTGTTCTCTTCTGGATACAACGAATTTTCGGTTATAAGGAACCTTTTTCACTCTTTCTTGCGGTTCTTTGCAAGCGTTATCGACTGTAGTGTCATCATTACATCATCGTCATTATTACCGTTATCGTCATCGACATCATAAACAAATTCTTGCTGTTAGGTGCTGAAGGAGCTAGTCAAACTTTTTCACTACCCTTAACCAGTATCTCGAAGGAACTTCCCCTTTCGCTATAGTACATGTGGTACATTGAAATATTGTACATTTTTTGATTGGAATATGCCACTTTGCATGCGTGTACCTATAGCCAGTATAATGTTTTTCAGATGGGGCGCCACCTCGATTTCCATGTACAACACCAAAATGGCGGCCACCGCCCACCCACCCCTAAAAAATGGATTTTTTTTATTATTTTTTATTTTTTTATTTTTCCTTTGATGTAGTCTCGATGCCATATATGAATGACGCCGATTTATTTGGGGAATTTACGAAAATAAAATCATAATTCCTTAACCGTCAACTAACCAAAAGCATAACGTGAAGCAAAAACATTCAGCACACTATTCTGGACAGGAAAGGTGATATGCATTTTTTTACGTAAAAGTAACGTTTGAATCCCAAAATCGCATTTAAAGTGCATCACTCTTAATTCGCGTGAACATTCCTTTTTTTTTTCCAGTTGGTTATTATAGTGATTTTCGTGTTCAAAGTGCTCTTGTGAGCCTTATAATAGCCCGTAATGTATATGCTTATGATATTCTGAAAGGTGGGTATCTATTCTTTCCATCAATCCTAACTGAAATTGTTTAGGTTAGATAGGGACCGTTCTACGTCCATTTAAAGGTGATCAGATAATGGAGTAGTGGCGAAAGCATATGGTAATTTTCAAATTCAAAGTGCTCTTGCGAGCTCTCTAATAGCCCGAAATGTACATGATTAGGATTTTATGAAAGGTGGAGATCTATTCTTTTTGTCAATCGTAACCGAAATTGTTTAACTTAGATAGGGACCGTCCTATGCACATTTAAAAGTGAAGAGTTAATGGCGTAGTGGCGAAAGCATATGGTGATTTTCGAATTCAAAGTCCTCTTGCAGGCCCTCTAACAGTCCGAAGTGGACATTTTAAGGATATTCTGAAAGGTATAGGGATCTATTCTTTCCATTAATCCTAACCGAAATTATTTATCTTAGATAGAGATTACATATACGCCCGTTTAAAGATGTAGCTGAATTTGTGTTGTGGCTAGTTTCAATTTCAAAGTGTCATTGTAATGTTCGTATTTGTATTTATATCTAAGCTAAACAATTTCGATTAGAATTGATGGAAAGAATAAATCCCCACCTTTCAGAAAATCCTAAGCATGTCGGGCTATTAGAGGGCTCACAAGATCACTTTGAAATTGAAAATCACCACATGCTTTCGCCGCAATCCCTGTCTAAGTTAAACCATTCGAGTTAGGTTCAATGGAAAGTATAGATCGCTCCCTTTCAAAAGATCCTAAGCATGTCAATTTCGGGACATTAGAGGACTCGCAAGTGCACTTTGAACACGAAAATCACAATAACAACCAACTGAAAAAAAAAAAGGAGCGTGTGTGCGAATTAAGGGCGATATACAGGGTGTCTCAGAAGTCATGGTCATAAATCGACAGGGAGTATAGAACTGATCACATCTATAAAACAAAAACCTATAATACATACGCCGGAAACGACTTGTTTCCGAGATAACGAGGCCTGTTCCCCAGGAAGACACAGGTATAGTCAGCCCACTTTCAGGGGTAGCGCACCACATGCTTAAAAAATGAAACAACACGTGACGGTGAAGACAAGTTTAGGATCGAGCCGTTCCTTACGAAGTTATTGTTCATCCGTCCTAGACGAGGCGCCCGCACATTAGGGTTGTAGGTCCACCCCCCCCCCCTCCCCCGACTAGAAACAAAGCAAAATGCCAAAAAAAAGGTAGTAAGTTGTAATCGCCTAGACGGTGGCTTTGACCGCTTCCCCAGAAGGAACCTTTCGTGCCTCATGCAGACTGAAAACGTTGTTGCACATTGCCATGATGAAACTAGAAGTTCATAGCAAATGTTCGAAGCGGCCGTATTTTGCTTAAATGCAAGACGCCGCTGTTCTACTGAGAGACGCACGAATCCTTGCAGTTCTGCCTCAGTGTCTACGCTGCGTGAATAAACAAGGGAGCCGGTAAGCCACGGAATTGGGCCTCCTCGGCCAAGCCATTTCTCCCCAAACTGTTCGCTTAGATACTGTCTCACAGCAAGCAGGAAGTGGGGTGGTGCCCCGTCGTGCTGGAACACCTCCTCTGCCGTGTCCCCAATGGGATGTCCTCGAGCAGACCAGGTAATTCATACTGCAGTAATGTAAGATATGCCGCCCCTGTAAGCCTGTTGGGTAGAATGATTGGCCCGATGAGGTGATCTCCTACAATACCAGCCCACTCATTCATTGAGAAACGATGCTGGTTTTGCGCTTGCAGGGTTGGGTGAGGTTTTACATACTCCTAGACATGGGTGTTGTGCAAGTTCACAATTCCATCTCGGGTGAAGGTGGCTTCATCAGTAAACAATACTCTGCTGAGGAAGAGAGGGTCGGCAGCACATCGTTGTTGAAGTCACTGGCAGAATACAACCCTTGCCGGATAATCGTTCTTAGCTAGGGCTTGCACCCGCCGCAGATGATATAGGCGCAGCAGTCCATCATGCAGGATCCTCCAGATAGCATTACGGTCTAAGTTTTCTGCCAAAGCAATCCGCCTTGTGCTGATTCCCGGATCGTCATCCACCCTCCGTAACACCCGTTCTACCAGTTCAGGGGTACGAACAGTTCTTGGCCTTCCTTCTCGTGGTGCTACCTCAGATGACCCGCGCTCACACAAACGTTGGTGAAGCCGGATAAACGTATGACGGCCCGGATGCCTTCGGTTCGGATAGCTCACAGCATACAGCCTGGCTGCTTCTACAGAACTGCCGTCGGCCCGACCGTACTTGTAATGCATGTCATCTAGCTCTTGGTTGGTGAAAGTTAACTGTCATACTCTAGTAAAGAAATTAATCGGAAGCTTTACCCTTTTCTTCTAAACCAAAGAGATTAAGTAGGAGAAGACGTTTTTTAGGGGTTGGCGTCACAGTCACCGTTCGATTTTTCGCTCATTTTCAACTTTCAACTGCTATTCTGCCGTTTCTAATTTAGGTGGGACGCTCCAATTAGATTCATTCGAAAGGTGGGAATATCGGATTTGCATCAAGGGTTATTAAAAGGGTCTGTCAT
>JAHWFP010139388.1:0-25351 GCA_023313725.1 Lithobius niger
CTAGTGTTCAAGACGGACTAAAAACCCTCCGCCACGCAGACCCTTGGAACACTAGCAAACCGTGATCTTGGGTTCCCTTTTAGTCGCCTCCTACGACACACAGGGGTACGGTGGGCTTATTCTACCCCCAGCCCACAGGGGTATTCTACCCCCAGCCCTTCGTAGGGGTTACTCCTGGAGGTGAAGACGTACAAACATGCAAACAAACAAATCGTATGTTTGGAATGATGTAGGTGAAATGTAGATGTGCTGAGGAATGTGAGGAACGAACTGTGAGCAACATTTGCAATTAGTTTGCGACGAAATAATCAATACATCGAAATAAGTACAATAATCGTACAAAGAAATTACATGAAGCATGGATCGTCTTGAAGCTATTAGTTACGCAGTAAGATGATCTGGAGACGGATGTGCGCAAAAATAACCTAAACGGACTACGTATTTTGCAACGTAACACATATAGATATTACAATTGGTTTTGTATCAACTAACTTGATACATGGAAACCTGGTTTTAAAAGGGTGCCAAACATTCGTGTTTCTGATCGAAGCCTGGTGGTGCGTGGATTGAGCGAGCAGAGCGAGCGATTTTCACGTAAAGTAAACTTTTTCAATATGTGTCTCGCTTTGCTCTCTCTCAATCTTTCATCTCTCACCTTCATAGGGGATACTTCTAGAGGAGAAGACGCACAAATGTGAAAACAAACAAATCGTATGTTTTGAATGATATAGATGACAAGCAGGCGCGTTTAGGAATGTGATGGACGAACTGTGAACAATATTTACAATTAGTTTGCGTCGAAATAATCAGCACATGATTTTGTGATGCTCTTGGAATCAAAGAAATTACTAGAAGCATGTCGACACACACGTAGCTCTCCGCTGGCCAGACTGATGGAATAATTTATGGTTATCATTTGTTTATGAGTGAAGCCTTACGAAAAATGCGTACTGCACTCTGACCATTTGCTTGATCGTTTTAGACGTGGAATGACTGTTAACAGCACAAGAGTTGCAGGATGAAAGCTCCACGAGCGGAGCGAGACGATGCGGAATGAGCGAGCGTAGCGAGCGACTCCCCTAGTTATAATGATGTAGATATGAAACATGATCGCCAATCTTGTGCACACTTCTAAGCAATATGTAAAGTATTATTTCGGTAGATGACTAATTCGTAAAGTTTAGTATTTTTTCACCAACGGTGTATAATTTGGAGTGTACGGTTTGTGTTGCTTCCCGACATTTACAGTGATGAAGTTTAAAAAAAGATGCAAATAAGTGCTATTAATCGGTCTTATTAAAACACATTCTATATTAATGCTGTTTTAATAAGTTATCGTTTTAAGAAAGTGTTAACAACTTACTTCTTAACTTCTTTATGATAGCAGGGTTAGTTCATCAAAGCTCTAGCAGGTTAGTAAAGCTCTGCAGAGCTTTTGGCTCTTGGTTTGGCGGTGGAATGGATCCTTGACCTTCAGGGCACGCATTTCATTGTCTTTAGTGATTCCATGAGTGCCCTGGAGTCCTTGGCGAATTACAATCCTCGGAACCCCTTAACACAACGTGTCCAAGCTTTGCTTTCCCGCTTGCCTGGCCAGCGGAAAACCGTGCTTTTCTGCTGGATCCCGGGCCATGTTGGGATAGCAGGGAATGAACAAGCTGATTCTGCTGCGAAAGGGGCCCTTTCTGGCCCTCTCGGTAGGGATCTCAGCCTTGTTCCCTCAGATGCCTTTCCAACTCTGCGTCTGAGGTTACACGCTTTTTGGCAAACCTTGTAGGACAGACAGGACGGTAATAAGTTACGGGCCATTAAAGGCACTGTCGAGGAGTGGCACTCGGCGTGTCGCCGCAGTCGCCGTGAGGAGGTTGTGTTGGCCCGTTTGCGAATTGGTCACACCCGACTTACTCACTGTTTCCTTTTGCGGGGGGTTGACCCTCCTGAATGTTCTTGGTGTCGACGGCCACTTACGGTCCGGCACTTACTTGTTGATTGTCGCCATCTTGATGGTGTTCGTCGTCGGTTCCATCTTCCGCATGACATTGCGCGTCAGTTGGGCGATAAGTCTGTCCTCCTGTCCGGTGTTTTTCAATTTTTGCAGGAGGTACAGATGTATGACAAGATTTAGATTAGGGGTTTGAATAACATCTCTGTAATGTGTGGTGCAGTGGCAACCCGGACCACTGCACTGTGACTGATGTTGGCGCTAATGACCAAGTTGTCGAAGCGCTATTAAGCCTCAATCCCCCACCCCCTAGTACATCAATGATGGTTACGTAGCCCTGTGTTATCATTTATCAGCATACCTGGAGAGAATTGTTATTATATAACTGTTGGAGATGGTCCGAACAGTGAGGTTCACAGTAAATTAATTAAGGAGAGCGAGGTAGGACCACAGGTCCTAATAACTTGGAGGTTATAAGTTGGGTTCCTTGCTGTAGCTACTAAAAGTGAGAAGAGGCCGTGATGTGACTGAGCAACTGAATCTCGGTTGAGGAACCGAGGAGGGAAAGATACCGGAAATGCTTTTAGAACCATTCACATTTATTTGTACATGCAGTTTTATTATCCTCGTTCCATCTCTTGTTCACCTCTGGATATTAATGCTGTCTGGACATACATTTAGTACTGACAAAAATACTATTGTGGGTCTTATTGTGAGTACACAATACGTGATAGTCAATTATGCTGATACCCTTTCTTGTGGTATTTTTCCCTCTGCGTATTCAGGAAGGCTTAAGGTCGAATAACAATGGCGGACACTGAGGAAAAATCATTCAGACGTGTAGGGGCAGAGAAGACAGTGAGTGAGAGGAACAATGTTAAACGAGGCAGAGACCTACCACAACAAAATTGGTGGGGGGGGGGAATGAGGGTTAATGGCGCGTCGACAGCTTGGCCAATACATGACCAATACATGAAGATGCTCTCCAGGACAGTTGTACGACAGTGTTACAGAGAGAGTACAATGGTGAGGTAACAATATAAAGAGGCCTGGCCAGGACTTAATACATTGTTGGTAAATGTCAAGTACATTCATTGTACATTTTTAAGAAAAAGGGTTATGTAACGTAATTTAGGCTTAAAATAAAATTCACGGAATGACTGCTGAGCGCCCCTGAACGACCACCTGAGTACACAGGAAAGTCTATGGGGATAGTAAAAGGCAGTATTAAATAGTGGTGAAGTGAAAGGGCAAGGTGCCACCTCCCATATATGTTTGTGAAATTGGAAATGGTACAGTACATACTACGGAATTGAACGATTGCAAACATTATTTTTTCTGCCTTGCAGTTTTTTCCTTCCAAACTCACGGAGTTTAAGTCCTGTTAGTTCAACCCTCCGTACACTGCAGTGTATTGGTGAATAATGTTTTCGTCATTATAGTTGCTCACTTGTCATAGTTAACAGGTCACAATGTTGAATGCAGTTTCATTCTTCTATAGTCCTTAATGAACTCGCATAGTGACAGACAAGGCACACTAGAAACCTCAGTTATGCAGTTTTATAGCTCAAGAATCGCTCTTGCTGTTCAGTACAGAAAAAGGTTCATCAGAAAAAAATTCCTGGAAATTTTTACTTTGTCTTGGAGTAAAATTATCGTTAGCATTTCTTGGTTGAATGGTTTATTGTACTGTTGCCCCTATACAAAGTTTTGTAACGTGGAACGTTTGCACAGTACGGCCAGTGTAAAAACAAACTGAGGCTGACACTCGCTGAAGTAACTTGCTGAAGCGATGTTTATTTAACAATCAGTCCATCCATTAAAACGTGGATTTTTTTCTTTACACTTAGCCAATGATTTTTTTTTATTATCTTCTGTGATAAGATCTGAAAAGCGCCTAGAAATATTATCTTCTTCGTTTGGTTTGTCCACATGGTGTCTCTTCATAAGTTTTTCTAAGTTTTGCATTGAGGCTCTTCATGATTTTTAAAAATTTGCTTATAGTTATTGCCCCTAATTTTTTGCAGATAAACCCATACGTTATAACGGGCCAAACACTTCAATGAAAGGAAAAATATTCCTCGAATATGGAACATCTGACGTATTTTTTAGCCTTGGTCATGTAAGTTTGTGCAATCAGATTACTTCCCTAAAACTGATCTCCCGTCATGTAATAAAACAGAAAGTAACTTGTGTGTTTTCCATCAGTTAACTGCTTCACAATCCACCAACCTATTTCCAACAGTCCCATACACTCAGCAAATTTCAACATCATTTATTGGGAAGCCGTCCTTGAAGCTACGTGCTATGCAAGTATGAAAGCAAATATACTTTTCTTTACAGATTAAATTTCAACTAAGTGTGACTCTAAGTTATTCACGTTCTCTGTGTTCTAGTTTATACACCGCAGTACAGAAATTGATCCATGTGAATATGGGGAAATACCATCAAAATGTTTCCGTGATGCAGTCGAAAAACTTATTTTATCCCACTTCACTAACTCATGCAGGTAATGCGATCAGATAGTCGGGCAAATTTGTTTATGCTGCACTTAAATTTTACATTGGAGGAGCTAACCCATAATTGGAACATTATCATTACTCTTGACTGTTGAGCAAAACACGTATCTGTCTTTCGTGTAAAGCCTCTCTTTGCCAACTTGATTATACGATGTTCATCTGAAGAACTTAACTATCTGATGTTCATCTGAAAACTATTTTTTTTTTTGCTTTTACCTTAAATAAAACTAGCAATTTACCAGCTGTAAAAAATAGAAAACCAGAACAAAAACAAACAGCAGTTTTTTGTCGATGTAATATAGTAAATCGTTTTCATTAGTCTATATTTCTGCCTTACATCTTAGTAGAAGTTCACATAAATACAAGTGTTACACCCTAGATAAGCAGCTATGTATAGCTTGGTATATAATATGGTAAAACATTTTGATTACCCTTGTTTGAAAAAAGCACCTATCCACATTCTCTAGAACTCGTTGTATACTGGTTTCACTGGAACAAATGATCTACCTGGTGGAGAAACGTTTGATGTTCTGTATCATATATAATATTTCTGACCATGCCACAGTATATCGGCCAATTCAGGCATCGACAAGCTCAGAATATCTTCTGTTGAACCATTTATTTCACTAGTTGTGCCCGTGTACATGCTGCCCACCCCCCTCAACCGCATCTACACGTCCCTATCCCCCCTTGCACCCCCTTGCACCCCCTTCCTGCACTCCCATAGTGATGGTTCTGAATATCTCTCCGCGTCCTTCTTGCGCCTCAGTTGTTTGGTCTTTGATTTTAAATTTATCAAGATATAGTGTATATCACATATGCCATCCCCCACAATTACTTTCACCCCAATCCCCACACTCCTGCCCCCTCCCGGATACGCATACGTGTCCCCCCATACCGCTTGCCCCCCCCCCCCCCCCCCACTTCCCGCGAAAATTTCGCTCGCGACAATCCACTTTGGTGCAGCCCCGGAAAATTCGCATGCGTGTGTTTGACTGAAGGCTAAAAAACCTATCGTCGAGAAATCCAGCATTCAGTAAGCATGTAATCCCATGTTTAAGTTAATCCTTTGAAACAATTCACTTCGGTAGCGCGCATTGCCCGCCACACACACTTGCCCTGGTACCCTCTTCCGCACTACCCGACAACGCCGCCCCGTGACATTTCCCCTTTGGTGCAGCCCCGGAAAAGTCGCATGCGTATGTTTGACTGAAGGCTAAAAAAAAGCCCTGAGAAATCCAGCATTGAGTAAGTAAGTAACCCTATGATTAAGTTAATGCTTTAAAACAATTCACCTCGGTACCGTGCATTGCGACATTGTTGCAAGCAACGATTGTTGCCTCCCACTTAAAAACAATTCAAGCAGCATTGGGCTGTATTGATACTTGGGTGGGTGACCGCCTGGGAATCTGGCTGTTGCAGACATAGGGCCTTAGGGCTTCGGGCAGATGACCAGGAGTGGTTAACGCTCGTTAAACCCTTTAATCCTTTAACCCTTTTTAAAAACAATTCAACTCCTTTCTGGGAGTAAACATTTAGGAAATGAATGCGCCTTTCCATCGTATCAGGCTGCCAGCTCGGGATTAAGAACCAATCGTCGTTTGGTTTAAAGTTGTCTGGTTTAGTTGACATGGGTTGTTTTTTTTTTTGCTCAAACGCCGACAATGGCACAGTCCACGCGACGAAAACTTTGTTGGCCGCTTTGGTACCACAAAAATACCAAAAAACGAACCCCAAAACGGTACGGCAGGTCTGGTAAGTGGCGCCATCACTTCACAGGCGTTGGAAAAAGTGACCCAACCAGAAGGCGAATCCTGTCAACAGATGGCACCACAGGGTGGGGTACTTGATTGTACGACGGAATGGCTTGGCCGGTGACTTGGCCGCCTGCTCCGTATTATATATGTAGATGGGTTATTTTTTTGAAGCTTGCTTGTATTTTTTTCTGGAATATCGATGGTGCTAAGTAAATTTTTCAGAAGGACTGTACAGCCAGTTTGTCTTTATTTATGAAAAATTTCCCTGCGCTTGGCTTGCATGTCATTTTTTTTCTTACTTTTGAGAATCAAACCCATACATGTGAGCACCATAGCAGCACCATTTCAATGTGCTCCTCATTAGTGTATGGCTTGCATCCTAACTCAGACCACTCTGACAATGGAGGAATAGTTTTATAGACCAAAAGGTTACTCAGCGCAAATGTTATAAAACAGAATTCATCGTAATGTTTCTCCAGAGAGAATGGTAACAATATCCATTAAATCCGTCCTGTTAAACATGATAACGGTGAGGTAATTACGGATTATTTCGTTTTGAAGAGTGTCTATATAAGCTTACGTGTAGGCCTACGTTAAGGCCTATTTTTAAGCCCGTTATACAGGCCGCTATATTTTCCGGTATTCTGGGACACCCTGCATATCAAAAAACAAATTAAAAATAATTCTTCTATCACATGTGAGTTTTATACTGACCATTCAACAACATTGGCAATCGTTTTGTACTTGTTCAGTTACTATCGGGGCTCCAAGTGGAATGCCAAAAACGTTAAGCCTTGGCCTATTAATGAATAATCGGGCCAAGTCCATTTATCTGAAATAGAATGTCAAACTATAGAATGTCAAACAAATAAGGAAATATTAGGGCGTGTTTACGCTACGACTCGCCTTTGCATTCTCGCAGCTAGAAGCTAGAAATTATCTCAAATTCCAACATGGCTGCGGTTTTAGCTCTGCCAACTCGCAATGAAACGAATACATAATTGAGTTTAGAAGCGATTAGAAAAATTGTTTCGTCAGGATGAATTCTTCATTTTACTGTCATGAATTATAAGACAGCAAGCATTTGCTCAAACGATGTCGGATTTAGCTAATCCAGGAAGCGTTGTTACCATGGCAATGACACGCTTGCCGTCGTGATCAAATTTCAGCCGCAAGAACGCAAAAGCGAGTCGTTGCGTAAATGCGCCCTTAAACCTGCACACTATTTACATAATAGTACTAAGCTAACGGCGAATTTGAGTAAATGTTGAGTAGTTATGATTACAACCAGAAAAGTATTTATCAACCTTCAAACATCCAAGTTTCGTGATTAATGAAAACATTTTGGAAAAATCTTTCGCACTATTTCATTTCATGTATGAAGACCATTCTTGAAGAAAATTATTTTCTGAGTATTATATAGGGTGAGTCAGAACTCCGCAGCAGAGCTCACTATTTTTCTACAATTTATGGGATTGAACTGAAACTTTCTTACGTGAGGAGATAATGAATAACTGTTTCCGAAATGACATTTTTGGGACTGATCAGTTTGGCTTCCTTCCGGGTAGGTCAGCCACTTTACAACTGTTGGTAGCGCTGGACTGTTGGACTGATGCCCTTGATAATGGTGCTCCATCGGACGTTGTGTATTTTGATTTTAAACGGGCTTTTGACTGAGTGGTACACAGTAAGCTGTTGCTTAAACTGGCCTATTACGGAATTGACGACCCATTGTTGACTTGGATTAAGGCGTTCCTTACAGGTAGAACCCAAGTGGTACAAGTTGAAAATTCATTTTCGTCCTCAGGTGATATTATTAGTGGAGTCCCTCAGGGTTCGGTCTTGGGTCCCCTTCTTTTTGTCTTATTTTTAAATGACCTTAATCGAGCCGAAGACCTTACTGTGGATTTACATCTTAAATTCGCGGATGACCTCAAGGTGGGAAATGCACTTTCCGACCATGAATCCATCTTAAACCTAGATGCACACATTGATGCAGTGTCAAACTGGTCAAAGGAATGGCAGCTTGCGTTGTCATCTACTAAATGTTGCTGCCTACATACTGGTACACGGAAAACACCCCCGGAGTATTATTTTCTTGATGACCAGCCACTGAATTCCGTAAATCAAATCAAGGATCTTGGTGTGTGGATGACCCCAGATCTGAAACCTGCCATCCATTGTAACAAGATTGTAGGTCTGGCCTTCCAGCGTCAGGCTCTTGTGAAGCGCTGTTTTAATTCGGCCAATATGCAGGTCAGAGTTTGGGCTTTCAAGGTGTTCGTCCGTCCCATCTTGGAGTATGCCAGCCCGGTGTGGTCACCCTTTCAGCTTGGTGATATTGATAGGGTGGAATCGGTACAGCATTATTTCACACGTGGCTTACCTGGTCTTAAGGGCTTATCGCAGGGTGAGAGGTTGCGCCAACTTGGACTGGAATCACTTGAATTGCGCAGGCTTAAGGCGGATTTTGTCCTTACCTTTAAGATCTTGCATGGGTTATTGACACTTGATGTGCTTTTCTTCGAATTAGCGACATATCAACACACCCGAGGACACCCTTGGAAATTGGTCGTCCAAAGATCCCACCTCGAGATTCGGAAACATTTTTTTGCTCTTAGGGTCGTGAATGTTTGGAATGCCCTCCCCCTCCGTGTTGTTTCGGCCTCTTCTGCGCCTTCTTTTAGACATCTGCTGGATGGTTTTTATTTCACGCGCTTCCTGAAGCGCCCGTTGTAAACTACTATACTGCTTACGGGCTGAAGCGCGAATCATGACTACACTTCAATTATTATTATTATTATTATTAAACTGTCCCCCTGCGTTTTTTTTATTATTATTATTATAAATATTTTTAAAATTGTAAATAGCTTTAATTTTACTTTTCATCTCCGTTTTTTAACTTTCACTACAACTGTTTCATGCATTTCATTGTTTTACCTTACGACTTCCAGGCTGGATGTTAGCGACCTTCCAGCGTCCTTTCCTGACCTGCGTGCAATTGCATCAAACTTTCTATTACTATTACTAAATCTAGTTGGGTCACATTAGCTCGAGGTAGTATGGACAAGCAAAAATAGAAGATGAACTGTATAGTAAAATAGCAGTGAAAATTGGACGTAAAAACGGTGACCCAATACAAATGCAAAAAAAAAACAGAATTCAGAACAGAATAATTGGATTTACCGGCGATCAAAGTTAAAACTAAATACTACATTGAAATACCACAGAGATAAAACCAAGTATTCATCATGTGCCTGCATGCCCCAGTGTAATGCAGTGCAGTTTTTTTTTTACCAGAAACATTAATTTTTTTGTAAAGTCCTATATTGTGTTTAGAATTATGTTCTCCTGTTCTGTTTTAGCAGTGGTTTGTAGTTCATAATTTACACAACTTCATAATTTACACCAATATTCTAAAGCGCATTCAGAAGTAATAATAGGATGACTTTGATGGCACATGTCAAGGTTAACTATTCCCGCTTGCCTGAAATGCCATGAGACAGTGTGTTTTATTCCACCGACGTTTTATTTCACTGACGGGAATTGTAGAGAAACATCAGGCCCTGCAGTGGGATCTTGACTCACCCTGTACGTGGCCAGTCTGTTTTTGATCTTTTTAAAGATATAAAAATTACAAAAAAAAGACACTTTCTGGATATAACCACTGCCACTGTGTTTATACACTGAAACTCATTAAAACCCACCCACAAACACAGTTGGAATATTAAATTGCAGAAGCTTTCATGCAACCATGAGGTCATGCTCAATTACCACCTTCTACTCATTCAAACTTTGGCTCCAACTGGTTGCCAAGCAACAACCCGTAGTTCAGACAAGGCACCTCCCATCCCTTCCTGCAACATGGTAACACAGCACAAAAAAGTATGGAACTAAATTAAAAAAAGACACACAGATAAGCAAAATCAACAGACAAACCCTCCCAATCCAACAAACAAATGAATTTATAAATAAATTACCGTATAAATAATAACAATAAATAACAACCCGTGTTGCATTGAAGACGGCATTGTGACTCATTTTTTCAGTTGCTTCAGGAGCACATCACTAGATGGCATCGATGGCTGTAGTGACGAGCGTTAAACCAACTTTGGTTTTTCAGCAGTCAAAGCTCCCACAAATTTGAAGAATTTTTGTTTGAAATTGATATTAACTTGATGTTTACTTGATATAAATACCAAATAAACCTCAAGTAAATATCAATTTACAACAAAAATTCTTGACTTTAGGAAAATTCTGGAAAACTGCAACATCGTCAAATAATTAACCCGGCTTATTTTGGAAAGAGTGTTGTGGCTCATCTTTAGGGTCGCATCTTGTTTCTTTGTCCATTTTGTACCGTGTAGCTTGATGGCTTTGTTACTCAGCAACACATCGGATTATTATTTTTTTTTTACAAACCACTTTTGGGTGTACCACCATCAATTTGTGAGATTCTGGTGGCAAAATCTGGTTTTAATTGATGCAGCGGTTATTGTGTGATGCGATCACAAAGATTGCATTCGAGTGTATTCATAAACGGAGATCCTCTCGGCCTTTGGCCTTGCTTCGATCCAAAGGCAATAAATAATAACAAAATTACTAAAAATTAAAATAGTACTAGCAAAACTTAATACTCCAAACCATTCACAAAATTCAAACCATAGAAACTAATCATGGAATCCACCAGAAAACTACATAAATAAATATTAAATATTCACCCTATTAAAAATTTATAAATATATATTAAAATATATAAATTGTATTAAAAATCTTATAAAAAAAACTATATAAAAATTATCAAACATAAGGCATAAAATTAAATAAATTATGAAAATTAGCAACAACTAACAAGATAAATATAATATAATATAATATAATATAATATAATATAATATAATATAATATAATATAATAACCAAATAAATAATACACATGAAAACAACCCATGCATCCAATGGGAACCCATTCCACAAAAAAGAAAAAAATCATACAACGAAATCTAATGCCAAAAAAATGGACATTAACAAAAACAAACATTTTATACTATGACAAAAGTCTTTCCTTTCCACAACCGTATCCGTACCCCTTGTTGCCTTCCATTGTTTTACTAACCATCGTTCGTGTACAAATGCCTTTATACAACCTCCTAATGCCCAGTTCATTCACTCTGTCCAGAGCAAAGGTGTTATGAAATGTTACCTTATGTTAGGTTTTTGCCTTGCCAGTGCACGTGGCTTGTACTATGTTTTTGGAATGTTCACGGACCACTCCAGCTTCAAGCTTCCAGCCTTCAAGTCTCCTACCCGACTCTTCCACATGTACCTTCTGAAATCCTTGACAAGGAATACAAAACAATCCCCCCCCCCCAACCATCCGTTGCGTGGTGTCAACAATGCCACTCCCAGAACCGACCATCATCCCAATACATTTGCTGCATTTAAACACCAACCTGGGAACATTTTAAAGTCTTTTTTAACCTTTAACTAAATCTACCCATCTATGGGATCACTACTGCCCTTCGTTTCAGAACCTCTCCTTCTTCTTATGTGGTGTTCGTCCTCAACCAACTGTACACTAGGGCTTTTGAGTAACCACTGCTCACAACCATGCTCCCAAACTCAATTTCACATCCAGCTTCTACATTGTTTGAGGCTGCATTGATCTTGTTTCACAAACCTTTTAAAACACCTTTCTTAATAGCAGATATGTGAACAGACTCGTTGTGTGTAATTTGCCCTGTATGGTACTCAATTCTCTTTCAGTTGGTTTCAAGCTTGTTCCCTTTAATGGAAACACACATATCCAGAATATGAATTCAGTAACCCTCTGCGTCACTCAATTTGATTTTAAAGCTGTCATCCATACCATGCCAATATTTCCTCCAGTCTTCAACGTGTTCCTGCTCCCCCATAATGAACGAGTCGCCTACAACAAGTCATATTTGGATGCCGTCAGATCTAGCTAGACTTGCAGCGATTGTTTATTTTTGTGATTGACTTAATTTGTCATGCAAACTCTTTCCACATTTGCTATCTAGTTAGGCATACATGAAGCTCAGTTAGAATCACCGGTAAACTATATATATAAACCCTGTTACTGTGTTAAGTGTATTCAATGGTGGACTATGTCTATTTTTTGGCCAATTCATAGGTATCATACCCGAAATATTTTGTAGGGTCGTGTGGGGAAAATAACCCTTCATGTATTGGCGTAAAAAAAAGTGGATTGAACATGGGTGGAAAAAACTACCTGGTAATTAAAATGGTTAAAATAATAATAATACAGTATCAAATGTATGTATAGGCCTCAAATGTACACAGCTGTATTACAAAAAACATACTACGGTTTTTTATGGATCTCAAAACCATTATCAGATGCAGGCTTACAAAAAGGAAAATGAATAAATAAATAGAAAATAAATACAGTTAAGATAATACGCAGACATTCAGGGATAAAAAATGTCCTTCGTTTTCCATAACAGAACAAGCAAAGGAATGACAACAAAACGGATCAAAATCCTAAAAACGAAGTGAGGCAAACAAGAAGTACAGACTAGAGGTTGGAGGCAAGCCTCGAAGAGTGATGAAGTTTGTCTCCGAAGTTTAACGACGAGCACAGTTCGAAGTTTACCTTCATCCTCTATACTAATAGCTTTTCCCACTCTTACTTCTTTTTTTTAACTGTTTCGATCCATCTGTTTTTATTACCCTCGCCAATTATGCCCTGGAAATGATTGTGTACCATTTCATCCTTTCCCATTTCATCCTCTCCCAAAAAACATACCAATTCATCCTCGGGTAATATGTAATTAGTGGTGCATGGTGCGTTTCATCCTTCCCCCTTCCAACGTACATTGTTGATAACAAATAATACGATGGAGAATATTAATTATACAGTGATGAAATTTACGTTTTCAGCAAAATACAGTGAAGTGAAGATATTACTTACAGAAAATATTTTACTACTTAACCTAACCTACCCTAATGCAAAATAACTTAACCTAATGTATTGGGTACTTATTTGCATGTACGGACTAAGCAAGGTTTTGAAGGGGTAAAAAAAGGCAGGGATAGAGGGAATGACACAGAATACCTATCATTCCTCTGAGCATACAAATAAATGCTGACAATGGGATGAAAAGGAAAAGGATGAAAATGGCCATCTCCACGTGCAAACGATCGGTGATAGCTTTCATTCCTGACTGTCTGCATTTTGTTTCATTTTTAAAAAAAAAAACAATGCTGATAAGGGTTTCGAGAGTTACTGAAACGTGTTTCTTTTGTAACTCAGCTGGACACTTCTTTTGGGCTATTTACTATTCATAAATCAATGTGAAGTAAAAGAGCGTATGATGTAATTTGCTTCCATGCTGTTTAGTGAAGGGTCATTAAACGCTTTTCTCGTCCCTCAAAACAAGAAGTACTAAGCTACACCAAATAAAGCTAACATTAACTTTAATTACAGGTTACCGTTTATGCAAGAATCGCACTCTATTCCTGATTGCCTCTCATCAGACGACATTTTAAAAGTCTTTATTACAGCCATTGATATTCTTGAAGATGTGAATTTTAATGACCCAAAGTCATTTTCCTGTCCGAAACAATGCATATCTCACTCATACTTTTATGAAAATTCGTTAGGCTCATTTTTGATCGGTACCAGAAGTTATGAATTTGATATTTTCTTTCCTGATAATAGAGTATATGTTATACATGAAATATCTGCTTATACCTATTTGAATCTCCTTGCGGATATCGGAGGAACGATAGGTTTGTACTTTGGTTTTGGAATGTTGCAAATGTGTGAAAATGCAGGCACTTTCATGTCAAGAGTAATGAAATTACGGGTTAAAAAATAGGGAAAATGATTGAAAAGTGAGTCGAACGTTTTTCATACTTTCGATTTGGAATCTTACAAATGAGTGAAGCTGCAGTAACTTTCATGTAATGAAATTAGGATTTATGGTTAAGAGAAAAGTATTTAATAAATTTAACAGAAAAAAAATGAGTCAGAATAATAGGCTTACACTTTGGCTCAACAATGTTACAAATTTTTGAAGCTGTCACTTTCAGGTGAAAATGATGTCTTTGTAGGCTAAGACTAAGAAAAAATTGATTGAAAACTGAGTCAGAATGACTTCGTGGGCAGTTTGAGAAACTAAACGATTATTATTATTATTATTATAAAATAAAAACTATTAGCCTACAGAAAAGTAAAGATGTTGACAAACAGAAGAGTGAAGTGTAATCTAAGAATTGATTCAGTTAAACACAAATGACTGGCATCATAATTTTGGGAACACGTTTAAAAATTTTTTAACTCTCTTAATCACGTGCTGTGGAACTGTGGTAATTTCTCGCATTTGGAGAATTAAAAATAAACATAAAATCTTACAACGTAAACAAACAATCCAAACACATAAATAGCTGAATAAAATTCTGTAATAATGTATTTATACTTTTTTGTAGGAATGAAAGTTCATATTTATTTCGTGGTCGGTGTTTCTTTATGTGATTTATGTGATATGTAATTCAGGGTGAGTCACTGATCCTGTGATTAATTTCTCACTGGTAGTTTTAGAGATAAGTGATATGTTATTATTGTTTTAAATTGTACAAGTAATATTTAAGATTTTTTTTTGTAAGCACATATGCTCTCTAATTACTTGAATAAAAAACAATTATCATATCTTTCGTGCCAGAAATCACGACCATGTGGGCAAAGAAACCATGATAAGAATGTGATAACATAAAGATTTTATTTACTATAATATAAATTAAAAACATGAATGACATAACGACTTAACGGCATAAGAAAGCTAAATTAAAAATATAAATTATATGAAGTCTTGGTCTAAGAACACTAAATAAAAAAAGTGACTAACATTGACTTCGTGAGCTATGAAAATTAAATAAAAAACATGACTGACGTTAGGCTAAGAAAACTAAATTAATAATGTGATTTACATGAAGACTTTGTCGGCTACGACAAGACTAAATTTAAAAATGTGACTGACATCAAGACTTTTTTGGCTAAGAAGACCAAGTTAAAAACATCACAAACATAAATACTATGCTTTAAGAAGAGTAAATTAATAATTTGATTAAAATAAAGACTTAAAATACGTATAAATACTTTGAGGGCTACGAAGGCTAAATTAAAAATGTTGTTGACATACGATGTTAGAGGCTAACACTAATAATTAACAAAGGTGAATGATATAGACTTTGTTGGATATGAAGACCATGAAAAGTTTTTTTTAATTTTTTTTAAATTTGATTTTGCAGATCAGCAGACAAAATCAAAAAGTTTAATGCAGGTTGTAGAAATATCTCAAAAAACACAAAATGCGGTCCAAACACTAACAATCATATCCAATGTATTTCCGCGGATATTTTAAAATGTAGTTTAAAATGTAATGGGTGCACGGGTAGCTGCGAGCACTGGGGCGTCAGATTCGATATGCGTCTTGGTCCCAGCTGTACATCTCCGGCTTCCTACAGACCCGGGTTCGATCTTGGCGATGGGAAGTGTATATGTACGGGTTTTTCTCCGGTTGTTTCTCGCCCATTGCACGAGGGTTTCCTCTGGGTACTCCGGTTTCCTCCCTCATGCGGCCAAAAACAACTATCATAATAGTGGTACTTCTTCCACTTAACATTTGCCACCAGGGGATTTGGGTGGGTGGATGCCTGGATCATCATTATTATAACACCCCAGACCGAAGAAAATGTATTACGCGGGTGCGTGGATAGCATGAGCACTGGAGCACCAGTTTCGATAGTAGTGAAGTGTACTGTATACGTGTAAGGTTTTCTCTGGTTGTTTTCCGCCTGGTGTTTTTCCTCAACTGACACGATGGTGATTCCTTCCACTTAACATCAGATGCTTGGGGCTTCAAAAGCTCTAAGCTTAGCGGCCGACACCTATTCTAACTGCCCACTATACCAGTTTTAAGAATGCGTAACCATAGACTTTATAGCGTAATTGTACTTCGTTTACATTTCATGCACATGCGTTATGTGCTACAATATGGCTCATTTTGCCTAGCTTCGGCTCTCACCATTGTATTTAGATTGTTTTATGAATATACAATAGTCAACTCCTTTCGCCTGAAGCATTCTCTCTGGTAGGAGAACAGGAGGCTGATGGGATTTGCACGTGTTCATGATTATCAAGCAAGCAAAAGTTATGGATTGAGAGGATGTAAAAATAAAAATAAATTTAATTATTGGGATTTACATATTTATGTAATTATTATTTATTAATCGCTTTTAACAACAACATTTTCGTAGACTTCCTATCGAGCCTTGGCAACTGCCAAGCCAAGCTGTCGACGCGCCATTAAGCCTCATCTCCCCCCCCCCCTCCCTTGGCAACTAAACACTCTGAATACTGTGAAAAGTCTTGTGTACCTTCTATCAACTTCATATTCAGGCTCTGTGTGATGAAATCTCTGCTATTTGTTGATTACATTTACATAAACAATCCTAGAAAAGAATGCCATCTTTAGTTGGTGGATTGTGTGGAAAAACCGTATCCTGTATTCATTTGGTCCGATGCTTCACTGGTGACGACACGCTGAGAAATCGCAAATTCACCATACGTTTAGGAACCACTTTGGTGAGCTATGGCGACTGGAATGACGAAGTAAGTTAAGAAACTTCTGCTCCCAACCCAAAAATTTACTTGATTCACGATTGTCGCCAGAGTGCGTGCGCCACCACTGCCACCGGTCATATTTGCTGCGTGTTATTCCATTTATTACCTTCCTTCCTAAGGTACGATTTTATTTTAGCTGTTATTTATGTCAGTTTCATAATTTTTACTCCTTTTATTTATTACGCTATATCAGTAGGCCTATTTGTAGGCCTAAATAGGCCTATTTATATTTTAAGGCTATGATTTATTTTATTTAATTGCATTTAAAATGTATTTGTTGTATAATGATTTTTAATTACGAATTATGCTGCTTGCACATACAAGTTCACATAGGACTTCACACATTGTACTTGGTACATGTAATAAAGTCCTGTTAAATATATTTGTGGATTCTCGACATTAGTGATCGTGGGTTATGATTTATTGTTGGATTTGTCTCGGTGGTCGAGCGGTTGTTTTAAATTAATTGTATTATTACTTAACTGGCTTGTTCAATCTGTCAGAAATTGGCCTTTGGAATCTGTTTTGTATCTTTATCACTTTCTGTTCTAATTAAACCTCACAAATCCAAAAATCCCTATAGCTCGACGCCACTCGACCGTGGGATGACCTCGCCTCAATTTACATTAAACAAATTGTGAAACCATTCGATTGCACTGAATTATTAATTCTACAGAACTGTGCGTTCCGTCTGTGTCAATATTGAACTCAAGTAACCACGCAACAAATGTAACATTTATTTTCAAGCAAAAGCAATGGTAATTGTACAGCTTAATGTCAAATCTTATCAGCTTACTAAACACGGCCATTCGCATTATTTCAGTTACCGTATTTCAATCGGTGGGCAACAAATAAATCAAACTTGGATTTCACTTATCATCAGCGATGCAGGAGTGTTGTACCTCGTTATAACGAATACGGAAACAAATTGGGAGAATGATTTTGTGTTAAGCATAATTGGAAATAAGTCATCAGCGAAAATAATACACTAGAAATAACGTAGTTCAGTAAGCCACCTTTATGCACTTAACGTTTCGTCAGAGTGACATCACCCTGATTCGAACCGGTAACCCAGTTCATCCCCAGCTCACTTGCATAGCGCCTAAACCACTATGGCCACATCCTCCACAGGCATAAAGAAAACTGACTGAACCCGTTATTAAGGTCATGATCGTGACCAGGATCTATTCAACCGAATGTTCTTGGCCGTAGGCAGAGAGGGATTGAGTGTATGATTTGTATTCCCTCTCCATTGCCTACGGCCGAGAAATTCAGTCGAATGGAGTCCGATCACGTTTAGCGCAGTGAGAGCATAAAATAGCTGCAAGCACAATTTGTACTGTCGTTAGAGCCGCTCCGGCATCACACGAGGCCTCGTGCAAAATGTCTATTTTTTCTTGTGGGGGGAGGGGTTGTAGCCGCCTCTAGATCCCATCTGCAGATCAGATGACCATACCCTACCACTTTGTCTGCCTAACTTGTAAGAATACAAGCTGCACTAATCTGATAAAAAAAAAAGACAACTGCCCCGACTGGGATTCTAACGCAGGACATCCCACTTATGAGCTGGGCACTCTATTCACGATACTTATGCAGGAGGGGATACTGGCTGCAGACTCCAGCTGAGCTAAGTCGCTGTACAATCTTTCTCAGTTTTGACCTGATGGCCAGAAACATGCAAAGAGGTTCAACAACTTGCTTCTTGGCCTCAATGTAAAAAAATAATGCAAGCAATAAATAAAGAATTAATCACAAGGTATAGGATTAACGAAGCAAACAGTCTGCATTAAAGACTGGCCTTGTGAGAATACAAGATACACTAATCGGGAAAAAAAGACGAGCGCAATAGCCTGGTAAGTGGCTAGGTGGGATTACGTTTTCTTTATTTCTCAGGTTAGTGTGTCTTGTCTTATGGATGCGTATCTCGTCTTAAATTTCGAAATCAATTAGCAGTTTATTTCTGTGTGACAGTCAGTAGAGATAACTTTCAACTGAATGTTAATCATCGCTAACGATTTCGACGAAATCATGTAAATTTGCCATGTACGTATCTTCCATGCACACACCTTATTTATCAAGGTCAAAACCACAAAAATGACTTGAAAAATTCATACAAAAAGTAAAGAAAGAAAGAAAGTAATAACGAACCTTCTGGATGCGAACCCACAACATATGGATTAGAAGATTTCAACTGTACTATAAGGGCGGTCTTTAGACAAAGGTTCAGTTTGAGAATCACGCAGCAAGTAAAACAAAAGAACAATAACATCCTCGTAGAAAAACATCCCTAATGTGTTTCGAACCAAGGACCTCTGGCACAGAAGTCCTGCACACCTACGAATGTGTTAAAGGGATGGTTTTTGGATAATGGTAAGAGAGAAAAAATTCCAAAAAGAATAAAATAATAATATTAATATTCTCTAAAATCAAAATTGCTAGGGAAATTTGAAGGAAGGACCACTGGATAAAGAGTCCCACACACTTTCACCTGCACTGTTTGGAAGGTCTTCAGGCAATTGTTCAACTAGGATATCACACGAAAACTAGAACATAAAGTAATAACAACCAGTGATATGAACATTCCTGTAGGGAATCACATGTAGGACATACGGGTAGAAGCAACACCAACTGAGATAGTGGCTCTGTTCCTCGCTCCACTCCAGGTTGGTTAGCCTTGAGCTTTTCCGGTATTAGTTAGTAACAGACACGCAAGGTGCTGTCCAGTACCGTACGGTCTAAAATCCCAACGGAATTGGTATCTGGAGCTTGCTATTTAATCGTTATGCTTCATTATTCTTCTTCTGTTTAAAGTTTAACGCATAGCTGAGTAAATTACGAATTTTCCCGCAAAAATTTTGTTCAGACACCTATCTCCTTTGGTTCTCATGTCGTAGATGCTGGACGGCTCCTGACGTATCTGTCACTAAGTAATACTGGAAGACCACAAAGCTGGCTGGCCTGGAGTGGAGCGAAGAACGCAGCTACTCTCTCAGTTGGCCTTGGTTAGAAGTCAAGCATGCCTTCCACTCTCTTGCATGGAAACTCTCCTATACCTAAGTTTGAATTAAAAAAATCATACAAAAAGTAACACGAAAAAGTAATTACCTCTTCTGGGACTCGAGCACCAGATTAGAAGTTTAGCCCACTTTCAGCGATGGTCTATTGACAAAGAATTACACATGCAGAATAAAAAAATAATAAACATCCCTGCTGGGTTTCAAACGTAGGACATATGGCTTAGAAGTCCTTCACGCCTACCACTACATAATAGGAAAAGACTACTAACAATAGCATGAATTGAAAAACATGTAAAAAGAAATTAATAACATCCCTAATAGGATTCGGACCCAGGATTGGAATACCAGCACACATTCCACTGTATTGTAGGCACGGTCTTCAGATGATGGTTCGACTTGAGAATCACACATGTAGAATAAGATATCTAAGATATCAATAAGCTTTGTGCTCAGAAAACACATCCCTAACGGGATTCGAACCAAGAACCTTTAGCCCAGAAATCCTGTACACTTGCCAATGTGTTAAAGGGAAGGTCTTCCGATAATGGTATGACTCGAAAAATCACTCAAAAAAATTAACATTCTCTAAATCAACACTCCTACTGGAGTTAAAACCCAGGACCTCAGATTAAAAGGCCAACATGCATCCACTGCTAGGTACGGTATTCAGACAATGGTTCGACTTGAGAATCATACAGTAGTTAGAATAAAAAGATTAATACCATTTCCTGAAATAAACATCCCTACTAGGATGCGGATAAAGGACCTAGTGAAGAGAAGTCCAGCACGCCACCCACTGTGCCGTGGAGGAAACCTGCCAACAATGGTTTGATTTGGAAAATCAAACAACAAAAAATTTAAAATAAACTATAAAATTAAAAAAATAAGGAAACCTCCTGACAGATCTATTCCCACAAGGACATGTTACTAACGATATTAAATTTTCAACCAGTATTGCTGGTCTTTGTCAACAAGTGGATTCGTTTGGCAAACAGATTGACCAAGAAGGTGACCAAGACCAGAATACTGGCTGAAAATTTAATATCGTTTGTAACACGTCATTGTGGGAATAGATCTGTCAGGACGTTTCCTTATTTTAAAAATTTCCTCCACCCACAAATTAATTGATTTTACTCCAAAAAATAAAACATTTTCTCAATCCCACGTTCACAATACAATGTAACTTCGTACCTTGCATAATTAAGGGTGTTATTAAAAACACAAACTCAAGACTTGAACATATGGTAAATGCTTTGTAGCAGAGTCGGACTGGGTAGCAAAAGGCGCCTGCGCCATTTAGAGAAATGATGGGGGAGGGGCGCTACGCATTTTACCAGGAATTCAAGTCTGACTGGTCTGGTGAGCGCTCTAAGCTCCCCACGCAATGTCCAGGGAAGAGCCCGGAGCCTTCGCTTATTTTGATATTCTACTGGCTTTACAATGCGTCAACACATGCATTAGGCTACCGTATATTTCAAGAAATGACTGTTTTACGAACTTCTTACTTGGATGTCATGGGTCCTTTTTTTTGGGGGGGGGGGGAAGGAGTTTAACAAAAGTGTTGAAAATGCAAGTGACGGGAAGGAGAAAAACAGAAGGGGATTTGTGCCTGTAAAGGAAGCTTAACAGCGGAAAAAATTTCATTTTTCTTTCGGGATGGGGTAAAACAGAAGGGTGCCCATGGGGCGCCAAAAGTGTGGTAACTAAAGGGCGCCTGTGCCAATGGCACAATGGCAGTATGGCCAGTCCGAGCCTGCTTTGTAGCAATCAGTGGGGTGCAATTTTACACGATAAATACCACATAGGAAGGTTGTGTTCTTCTTGCATTCTTTACATCATCCCTATTGGGTGTTCTCTGGATATTGTATGGCAATAACATCTGTTCTGATATTATCTTGTGCGTTCCTGAACAGCACAGCGGTTTTAGATGTGGTTGGTCAGCCCTTTTTTGTTTAGGCAGTATTCAAGAGAAAATATGCCACAATAAACTGCGAATAAAAGCTAGATGGTTACAGCTGATGAAGTTTATTCTCAATGATGGTGTCCTGGTCTTCATCTTCACTAACAGTAGCAGTGTTCTTTCACGGAGCAGGATACTGAAAACGCCACAGAAGATAAGCGTGATATTGTTGCGGAATTCAAATGAACGAATACCTGCCACCAAATTTTTTTGTTGTTCCGTATTTTTACTCGGTACTGGGACATATTTCTGTCCATTTGGTCTGTTCCTCCCGTGTATGTGTTATACAAATCCACCTCATGGGACATGGTTACCGAGATGAATTACTTCTCATTCGCTGAATATCACAGAGTTAGACGTGCTGGGGAAGTGCCACAGTGATTTGAAGTCATGCGTACGACTGTATTGTATTTCTATACAGTAACACCTATTTGCTCTGTGAAAGTAACAACTATTTGCTCTGTGAAAGTAACACACGTGTTAATTATGCCTCTTCTGGATTTTATTACGCACTTTTTTTTATCAAGTATTCAGTTTTCTAGTCTGTTTTGTCGTACCGTATCAGTACACCAAAATCAAGCTTGGACATTTCACGAATAAGTGGCAAGCCTGTAAAAAAGTTATGTGTCTTGGTTGCATCATTTACTTCTAATCGGTCAGTGAAAGTGAGTTTTACCGATGCTCTTATCTCAAGCTCACTGTGATCTAAAGCCATTCCTTTTACTTGTTATGGTTCCGTACTATTTACACTTTTAAAACTAAGCATCTTAAAATTCGTTAAGATGCATCTGAAATTCAGTTGTTTTGGTTGATAAGCCTCCTGAAAATCGTAAAACCATCTTAATTTAAGATGGAATGAATCTATGCTTTGAAGATTTAAGATACTACCAGTTTAAGATGCGTCCTAATTTCAGACTTGTTTAATTTAAGATGCCATTAAACGTAAGATGCGTTTTATTATCAGATGGAAAGCACGAAAAACATATATTTAAGGTGTTTAGCTGTTTAAGACGCCATAGTTTGCAGTGACCAAATTCATGCAGTGATATATGGCAGCGATTTCAGATGTCCACGCATAAGATGGTTTATTTTTAGGTTGGAAAAGAGAGTAAGTTGCACAAATTGTAAGATGGCAATTTATTTTAAGTGGGGTAACTGACAAAGACGTCAACATTTTAAGATGTCAACCTATTTTAAGCTACAAATCGGCCAAAGCTGCCAGCATTTTAAGATGGTATTTTTTGTCGTGTTTTGAAACTAGCAAAGATGCCATCGTTTTAAGAGGGGACAATGTATTAAATCGGAAACAAAGCAAAGTCGCCAACATTTTAAGGGGGCAGTTTACTGAGTTGGAAAATAAATAGGCTGCTGTGTTTTAGCACTAAAGCAAAACGTTCTATAACTTCACTGCTGCTTTATTCATTGTGCTAACTCTAAGTAAACTGTAGTCATGATCTTAAAAAATTAAAATGGCCTTATAATTTCTACAACCCATGATAACCTAAAGGGATGATAAAAATCTACACAATTAACGAAAGTCTTTTGACTTGACTTCCATAACGATAGTAGACGCCGTATTAGGTTGGGTGTTTAACTAACATGATTTTACATTCACTTTGATTTCATCCTTAACACGATGTTGACCATATTGGTCTCCAATCAAGTTATAAGGACTAAGATGTATTTGGATTGAGGCGTCCTCTTCCACCAGCTGTTTCGCAGCTAAGATGACGAGTGTGTCAGATTTGAACTTCAACTAATACCGCAATATAAAAAAATGAAAATAAGATGGTTGAGTTTAAAAAACGTCATCGTTATGAGTTGCCAGCATTATAAGATGCCATATATGTAATATACCTACCTAAGTATCGGGTTTTAAGATGCCAAACTGATGCTGGCAAACTGATGCTGGTGAAAACATCTTAAAAACGGATGCAAAACATCTTAATTTAAGGGTTCCCGAGCACTGGGTGGCCAAGTCGTGTGGCCAGTGGTCGTCGTGGCTAAAAAACACGGCGACGTGCCACGAGGCCATGTCCGTTTTTCATTGATAATTCTCGATCACGTGGTGAAAAATGAATACGGATCATGGTCGCCCTGTGGTTGCCTGCACGCCTCTCGGGTTCCCAGTCGCCGTCACGGCGGCCAAGTGCGCAATGCTATATATACCGTAAGCAGTCTCAGTGGCCGCAGCGACCTGGTTGCCGTGTGCACGGGGGCCCTAATATAGCAATACAGTCTTGCTGTAAGATGCCAAAAACGTCTTAAAAGCGTATGCAAATATCACATGTTAAGTTTACGATGCTTGTTTTTTGCTGTGAAGATAACCATTTGAAGAATTCAAAGACCAAAATTTGAAACCGTACCATGTAGGTGTCCATTAAATGCTTTGCTTATATCCGTGCTGACTATATAAGTTCTTCTAAGGTGCCTTCAGGTACATCATCGTCGTGTCTGTTATCTGCATATTCAAACACACCTTAATCAAATGAGTTACGAGGGATCTTACTTCAGCAAATTTGTCAGTTGTGTCTACGTTGTTAGCACTTAGTTGAGTTTATTAACAGTTGATGTACGCTAATAAGACGCAGCTTATCGTGGCAGTGTCTTCATACTGGTCTTTTGGTTTTGCCTTTTTATTCTAATATAGGCCTATTCCATATTACAGCTGTGCGTTGTGCGCTGCAAGCCCATGTGATATATCTTATCAGCTTAACCACATGTTAGAGAGAGAGAGCAATAGCGCGCGAACTAGACTAAAGCCGGGTTGAGAATGACTTGATATTATCACCGTTTGTTTTGAGTCGTGGCCTATCGTCTGTGTCTGGTGCCTGCAAGGTGTACTCTTGGTTTTTTCGCCACACCCATTACCTCATCGAGACGAATTTGTGAAACGAAACCTCGTCAACATGTTACGTTTTTTACACATACTCTTTTCCTTGAACTACAATTACAATCGAGAAAAAATACATATCATACTAAACCCTTTCCTTACCCCCCCCCCCCCCTCTTCCCCACCCTCTTCCATTCTGGTCGTCATTCCACTCAATCATAAATGCACGTGTCCCCACTCGCATATGTCTTTGTTTTAAGTTTTCCACAACCATCTTGTATTTAGTGCATTTATTATAGCAAAAATTGCAGCTAGGGGACTAGTAGTCATAGGCCTCCACCAAGTTTACAGCCTACCGAATTCTGCAAGATTGCCGTTTACCATAGTAGGCTTATATATTTTAAATTAAATACGATTGCTTCAAATAAAAAAAAAATAACTAGAAAACTTGCCTTACCATATGATAATAAAAGCACGCAACTTTGAAAAAAATTGGAAGCGTTTAGCCAATGGTAACAAATTAAAATAGTTTAGCAGTATGTTTTAATTTTGTTAACATGAGGGCTGAAATTCATTCTTTTGACACTCAGGTCGAATCAGACCATCGGGTATAGCAACCATCATCTAATAAAAACTCTTCAGCAACAACGGAACTATA
>JAHWFP010139388.1:25451-37007 GCA_023313725.1 Lithobius niger
ATTTAATTTAATAATTGCTTTTTCATCTTCAAGTTGCTCTAGTCAACTAAACAAGACTCTATAGCACTTCACTAAAAGTAGTTTTTAGATTAAAGTCATTTACCATTTGTTGAAGGGTCGCCAGTGCGATTGACATCTTTCGATCACATTAACCAATCACAATATGATTGTCGTCAGTCAATATTTGTGTTTCAATCTCTCTCATCTAGACTGATTGGTCTCAACTAGAGCGGTAGGTGAAGAACTTGTCAGAGAGGGAGCGATATTACGTGACAGTAGCCTTACTCACAGCTCCATCTTGTTTGATTCACTTTTTGGAAAGTCTAGGTAATTCTTTTTTTATTTAGAGCAGTTTTATACAGTTTTAACACGGTTTAGCAAAATTTAGAACAGTTTTAACAGGAACATATTTAGACCTCCGTCAGGACGATGAGTGCTGGTTAGCGTAAAGCTCTGGTCCTGCCTATGACAGGAACAGGAACATACTCGACAAATTGTTGCATGGTACTGCAAAGTTGTATCTACCTTATAAACTCAACAAGGTTCATAAATGGTTTTGTGCAGGACCGTTTTGATGAATAGTGTAGTACCTTATAAAAAAAAATGGGGTTAACCTGATAGCTAGCATGACTATATCATGTACCAGTGCCAGAGGTCCTGGGTTCAGTCACTTTGCAAGAAATAATTACTAAAGTTGCTTTTCATGTCTATATAGTTTAGTCAACAAATCGGTTGGCGTATATATGTAAGGAGGCTATGATGCTGGTTGGAGTCTAGACACGGTAATACAAAATTGAATCTACTTTAAAGCAAGACGGCCTGAAGGTTAGCATGACTGTCTTATGTACCAAAGGTCCCGGGTTCAGTCACTTTGCAAGAAATAATTACAAAGGTCACTTTTCATGTCTAGATAGTTTAGTCGACAAATCGGTTGGTGAATATATGTAAAGAGGCAGTAATGCTGGTACGAGTCTAGGCAAATGGTCGAATTTTTATTTGCAATACACCGGCTAAGATATAAAAGATCGAGATAATCAGGTGATCAATCAAACGATAGAATATATTTATCAGAATACG
Organism: Lithobius niger; assembly: GCA_023313725.1. NCBI lineage: Eukaryota > Metazoa > Arthropoda > Chilopoda > Lithobiomorpha > Lithobiidae > Lithobius > Lithobius niger. The sequence continues at coordinate 26,529 of JAHWFP010139388.1, forward strand.
TTGCTCCTTGTCACCTGGGAACTCTGTATGCTTCTGCTTTTATTACTGACGACAATTGAATAATTGGTACGAAAAAATAATTGGTAAGAAACGTTCAAAAAATAAAAAGTAATCACATGCACTTTTTGAGTTGACTTTATAATCCGTGATTGCTGAGACGTAGACAAGCAACAGTGGACACTATTGTCATCGCATAATCGCCATGTAACGTAATGAGAACAGTGTTAAGATGTCTCAATGACAGTGTGACGTCATTTCGTCACACGTGTACAAAAAAATGCAATGTAAATATGAATAGTAAAAAAAAAAAGAATTAAATAACAAAATCAAAATTAAATTTATTTTTGGCGTTAAATAACGTCTACTTGCAAGCCTTATGCTAGAATCAAGACTCCTGTTCTAGGCTTACAAACTTCCCTCAACAAGCGGTTTCCGTCCACAACATTCTCTTCCATTTTCCATATCAATCGTATCCATATTTTCGCAACCGGTATTCGAGGCGTAGAAGCCTTCTCCACTTACACTCGTCCCAACAATCGCTCCCAACTAGCGAGGAGTCTGCCGCTATGATGTTGCATTTCAACATGTCAGCCTCACTATTTGGTGCACTTTTAAGCTTAGTCAACCAAAACTTCGTTTAATTTAAAACGAAGGAAGGTTTTAATTAAAAATTTACCAGCAGCTGAGGATCCGGCATTTCTCACATGTGAGTAGGAAGTGTTATTTTAATTCTTTCATTTGCCGTTTTTCCACATTAAGCTCCATAATATCACACGACAGTGGCATGATATCCTACTCATCTCAATCTACGACTGTTTATTTACAATAAAACACATAAATTCAGGAAGATAAAATGAGGCTTTCCCTACTTCTACAGTTGTGTTCGATGTCGTCATTAACCTTTACTTGATTCAACCATCAAGTTAGCAAGATAGTATGTTAAGTCCATGGGTCAGTACAAAACTAGTATTACTACTGTGTCACAATACACTTCAGATGTGTGCGATCCTTTTTAATGTGAGATAGATAGTCGTCGTGGTTTCTATAACCCCACCCTTGCCTACAGACCATGTTTTTTTCTTAAATAATGTCGTCACAGCATTCCATAATCTGCCCCCCACCCCTCCCCAATAGTCCTAGAAGATGTAAAGTTGGCAAATTGGAGTTGTCTAGTTGGCATTAAACTCGGGATATTTTCACCACAAATTCCCGTTTCCACAAATACTTAGGAGGTTTGTCGTGCTCTCAGCCAAAGACATGTCAAAGTATTTCCATGAATACTGGTTACTTATTGCCATCATTCAGTCATTTGGAAAGCAAAGTTTAATATTAGGTTTTTTATGTCCCTAAGTTTTCGCAACACTGCTGTAAAATTGCTGCGTACGGTAAGTTAAACGCCGCCTCTGATCAGTCTGATTGCTTTCCGGCTCGCCTCGCATGCACGCGACGGGTAAGAGAAGTAAGGTAGCTCACAGCCTATAGAGTTCAGGGCCGCACCGAGCGGGAAAAATATTGCTTAGCAAAAATTTGCGTAGTTTTCAAAACAACAAATTGAATTGGCCGTTTTGTTTGCTATGACGTCCATCTTAGGCCCATCACCATCAAAACCTAAAACATACCTTTGTTAATGGATAAACATAACCAAAATATGTACAAAACAAAATAGTATCCTTACTCTTCTGTTAGCCCAGTGGGTGCCCATACCCAGTAAGAGCAAGTCCTCACCTGAATTTCACGCGGGGAGATGTAACAAAGTTGTAACAAAGATGTAACAAAGCTGTAGTTGATGTCGTATTGGGTGGTATTTGGTATTGCGGGGGGGGGGGGGGGAGTGTCACTCCTCACCAGACTTGGGGGCGGAGCTCCTCTAAGTTAGCCCATTACCGCTAGGATTTCAAAAGCACCTTAGGTAAAGTAAAGACCTCATATAAATCTATATTAATCGAAACTTATTAGACTTTCCGTCAAGTTTACGATACAAATCAACTTTAAAAAATGTATGTGCTGTTGGCAATTTGATTTGCTAATAGTCTTTCGTCCATTAGTCCATCACTACTGTGATTTTAGCTAAAGCACAAACGTACGCTACTTCTATTAAAAATTGAGTTGGAAAAGTTGAGTTGGCCGTTTGATTTACTATATCGCCCGTTTTCTTTTATCCTATCGCCACCACCATTTTAAAATCCTCCTATGCTAACGCAGGGACGTTAACTAAATTTTTTGAAGACAAACCCAGTAAGAATGCAACTGCGAGGGAGAGAAAAAAATTCAATGGTCCAAAATTTGGTGAGAAGAAATGCCGATAAGATCCCGGATTGAAGGACAAAAGTGGTCTGAAATTTAGGTCAAAAGTGACCCAACGTCCTGAATTGGGGGATAAAACCATTCCCCTAAGGTCCCCTAAATCAAGGGAACAAAAAGTACAAATGGAGCATGTCTATTCAAAATATGTAAGCTTTTCTCCAATCTACATCATTAAAAATATATCATGTGCATGCGTGTGTGCATACCTCTAATTCTCTTGAACCAAGGCACCTAGAAAAAGGGAGCAGCATTAAATGAAAAATAAGTAAATTAAATTCCGCATTTTATGACCCTCAAATACGTGTTAAACTGCCGTAAAACTGCCCATGACGTCATAGTTTCTTTATCAGGCAAATTTTATTTTGGAAGGTCAAAGGTAGTTTAGGCAAACACTCTTTCTGTCTTTTTATCTTTCTTTGTTTTTGGCCCAGTCATTGTTGACTACAAATGTTACGAACTTGAACTTTCAATTAATGGATTGCAGTTCAATGTATGGACTGCAGAAAGAAATTAGGTTGAAAAGGGGAAAAAACCTAATAGGACGTCATATTCTGCATAATACTACGAATAAATCTTAAAATTGGATTTGCTTCAACGGACTGATGCACAGAAAAAGAACTCTACAGGTGTGCGGAATAGATTGTCAAACATTTGCGTTTCTGAAGCATGGAGGTGTGTGGATTGAGCGAGCAATGTGTGTCTCACTTTGCTCCCTCACTTTCATTTAGTGCTATACTTACCTTCGTAGGGTATTACTTCTGGAGGAGAAGACATACAAACGAGCAAACAAGCAAATCGCACGACTTTAATGATGAATAGATGAAATACAAACATGGTGAGGAATATGATGAATGTAGTGTGAAGCATGGATCGACGCCAGTGAAGTGAGAGAAGTGAATGATATGGCTTGTCATAACTAAAGTTAAGAGAAAATTTAGCAACATTTCAAGTTTATGTTTCATCTTTTGACGATCCATTTTTTTTACAGATTAGAGCATGTTGTTACTTTAAGTAGGGGAAGTTTTCACAATAATACTTCTAGTCGTCTAGGATAAAACTGAGCAAATTCACCATTTTTTATCTTTCAATGGTCCGTTTAAGAAAAAAACTATTCTGCACCCATTCACACATAATGCCACCTCTATAGTAGTACTGGTGGTGATGGTGGTCCTCCCACCATGTTCTATCTGGTTGGTTATTTTAAGTATTTTTTTTTTATATTTTACTTTTTTTTACTAAGTGATGACATATCCTGCTATATGGGTGCATTAGTTTTTAACATCCACCGTAGCATATTTTACTAAAATGTTTTTACTTTTTTTGTGTACTGTTTGGGCCTTTTAACCATCTTCACACCCTTCCCATGTCCCACACGTTTGACGATGCCATCGGGGACCTTTGGGTCCCTGGCAGGTCTAACCAAGGTGGTAAGGCATTCGTGTCCCCAAACCCATACTGATCACCATTCCTAGACCATTTTGTGTACACCTCTCCTAGGGCTGGCTGTTAGTGACCCCCCGGTCCTTGCCAGACCCGTTCCTGTCGCAACAAATTTTTATTTAATATAACCAGTTCGTCAACATTCAGTATGCTGAAGGCTAAATCTTACAGGTCAATCCCTGAGATGGTTTTTCCGGACCCATTCTAAAGTTCTTTTCTGGCTTCACCACTATAATTTACCAGTTTACGAAATGGTAAGAGAGTTGACAAAATGGGGATGCCTCCCCTCCCCCGCAACCAAGTACCCTAGGCTACGACACTGCAAGAATGGAATACTTTTCTTTCTTCCATCCTGTAGAGCATTGCCATTAATGGCACTCCATGTTGTACTCCATGTTATACTTTCTGTAGTTGCTACTCTAGCGTTATCACATACAATGAAATTATTTCATTAGGCTATATTTTTGTTTTATCGAAAAACGATGACAAAAGCTAACTTTCACATATTTCACATACGTAAAATTGTCATGCTTCACTATTTTGTGGAGTTTCAGGCACAATTTTTTGGGCGACTGTGACCTTGACTTTGCATTGCAAAGATTAGTCCCACAAAATATACCGACGCAATACTAAGTATCTTTTGGAGGTGCAGTAGCGCATTTGTTGTGCCTGCTTTTGTAGTGGCTCAGTGTCGATTTAAAAAAAAGGACCATCGAAATATCAATTACAGGAAAATCTCTTGCTCAGTTTTATCCCAAACGACTAGAAGTAACATTGTGAAAATCTACCACATTTTAAAGCAATATGGTCCAATGGTAAAAAAAACTGGAAAGTCAACAGACGAAAAAATGGCAAAAGATGTAATGAAAATAACACTGTCTACTCTCACGTGAGATATACCAGATTCCTATCGACAAGTAAAGCATAGATTTAAAACACTCCTTTGTTTTAAATTAAATGAACTTTAGGTTGAGTAAGCTTAAAAGTGCACCGAATACTGAGGCCGCCATGTTGAAATGCAGGGCCACTGTGGTGGATTCCGGGCTAGTTGGGAGCGATTGTTGTAGACAGCTGTGGGTTCAGGGCTAGTGAGGAGCAATTTTTGTGGGCAGTAGCGCATTCAGGGCTAGTTGGGAGCAATTGTTGTCGACAAGTCCGAGTGGAGGGGGCTTTTTTTGCCTCGGATGACGATTTATGTGAGCTTGACAGGGGTTCGGTGCGATTGATGTGGAAAATGGCAGAGATTGTTGTGGGTGGGAACTGCTTGCTGGGGAGGTTGGTAGGCCTGCGTCCTTCCCTTTTTCAACTAAGATTTTTAAACGCTTATAATTCATGATCTATAAGATATAGAGTTACATACCAAAACTCCAAATGAAAGAGTAAATAAAGGGTAAATAAACAAATAAATACAGGGCAACAAAAGTAAGTCATCGAAATGAAAATCCGGGTTAACACAATACTGAGAGCTTGACAAGAGCAGCTCTGTAACAGCAGCGACTTCATTTTTGCTGGCTGTTTATACGACGTCACTATTCAATTGCTCATAGTAAACAAGAAAAGTATATACGCTACAGAGAAAGGAAAACGAAGTTGGCTGCTGGCGCGTGATAATAATTCTTTTAATATACCCCAAAAAAAGAAAGCGTTATTCAGTGTTAAATTAGGAACAAAGGTTTCAGTTTACTTTTTTAATTTATGTAGGATTATTCATTTTAGTAACCAGTAATTAGTGTCAGTTTTGGTTACTTTATTCTTAAATGTCACGAGAACCAACTCTACTGAAGTTTAGAAAGTGGTTGTTATCAAGCCAAAATAAAAAAACCTTGTTTCGTGCAATGATGCTCACTTTTTCACGTCATAGGTTTGTCAAGTTCTAAATTATAATGCTGAATCTCGATGACCATTCAGTCTTACTATGTTATTATGAGGATCGTAGGTAGAACAACCAATTTAATACCCTATTCTGGGCAAACTGAACTGGCTTGCTAAGTCTACATTCTACTTGAATGCCTTGAGGTCGCTTACCCCGCCAAACAGTGTAACCCACCCTTAATATTACTTCTGATATGTTACGTAAGTTATCAGGATTCATTACCGAATATGCTCGACCACAGGCAACATGCAACGAAGAAAAAATTAAAAGCAATACAGTCATTTTACATCCTCATTTCTCCCTCTTTAAGCCGTTTTAATGTGAAATAATTTGCATTCCCTCTCCATACCCCATGAAAGTGCACATTAATTTAATTTGTTATTTAACATCTACAGGGGAACACACACCACAGAAATAAGTTGATAGCTGTCATTAGAACTTTGGTTACTCAACCAAGTCGTTTTTTTTTACTGTGATTCATGATGAATCTTCAAGAATTGGTAATTGACTCCTATCTTACTACATGGTATTAGCTGGTTGATATGAAAGAATCTGATAAATAATGTACAAGATTTTAAAACGAAAAATTGTGCATACTTTCACGATTTTCTTTCTTCCTTTTTGCAGTCATTATGGAAGTAATTTCACTGAGTAATTTTGGAAAATAAAAGGGGAAATGCAGACTGGCGAATATGATTAGGCCTTCTTGAATAATTTTGTTATTTATTTGCTTCATGGGTAGACAAATTTTCAGCTGAATTTATTCCTTCTTTTATATGCACATATGTAAAGAAGCTGTGTTTAGTCCAGGGTAGAATATATAGGTAGTGCTACTCTTTCTCTGACAACGCTAAATATTTGGATGGAACTAGTACCTGTTTTCAATGATTTACCACCATATTGAGCCGTCGTCCAGTATTCAGGAGCGCAAAACATATGGGGATCGAAACCATCAGCGTCACTAATACAAACTGATCACGATAAGAATATAACATTCTATTATCGCTTTTATTTGGGACGACCCCAGGAAACAAGGGACGGGCATGGTTAAAAAAGTGGGTAGCAAAGTTGATTATAAATATTACGACGATCCTAATGACCAGATATAGAGATTCAGGCTTTCGTATAAGTCCACTCTAGCACGCCCGACTTGCATCGAAACGAGATGATTGAAATTTTATCAGAAACGCAGCAAAGAAAAATCATAAATGGCCGCGAGAAAACAGTAGCTTATCTCAATTTAGGATTGGGTTAATAAAAATGAAACTCAACTGAACTTTGTGGTCCTGGTAAGTCTAACGTTGGTCGTAACACAATCCATTCTTCATATTACAAGATGATGATTTTAAACTTTCTCTTTGACACCACCAGTCTAACGATATTAGTTTAACCACAGTCGTACTGGCTTAGACAACAAAAAATGAATGGCCCTGTAAGACTTGAGCCAAAAACTTGAAAATATTTTGTTGCATTTCTGGAGTAATTCTAAGAAACTTTCCCTATGGCACCAAACGTCTAACTATCTTAGTTTAAATTTTAGTATGTTATGCATTTATTAGACTTTTTTCGTCCGAATCCCACCCCCCCCCCCCAAAAAAAAAAAATAGACGGAAAACCAAAGGCTCAAACAAGACCTAAATAAATACAGATTCAAACCTATTTGCATTACCTTTTGGACTTAAATGTCAGAGTATCTGATTTCATTAAAAATTTCAATTAACTGAAATCGTAAGCAACTCTTTCTATTCAGTGTAAATTACGAAAACTGCAATTCTCGATGGTTAACTCGCTCTCGAGACGCCATCAAAAGCACATGTACTTGCGTTACCTTCAGGCATGATTTCGCCCCCTCAAAAAAATGCCAATATCCTGTATTGACGGTCCTAGCCTACAACGAACCAGATGACTATTACCTCACCTAGACACCCATTGTATAGGTTAGGTGCTATGTGCAGGATTAAGTTTTTTTGCGTATCCTTGTGCCCAGATACTGTGGTCTCAGAACGGTATTTTTCCGCCTCGTATTGCCGAATACGTAAATACAAAGAACTACTAAAGCTGCCCTAAAAACTGTTAACTGAGCACTCTTAAAAAAATGAAACTTTCTAAGAAATGCTAAAAACTGCAAAGACTTGCTGCTATTTTTTTTTATTAAAATGTACGAAGAAATGTAACATTAAAAAAGCAAACCTTGTTTAGCCTAAACTTCAAATCCTTATTTAGCACAAAAATAATAACCTGTCCCTAAAACATACTCGGAAGCCGAGAAGCAGAACTTTCTGCTACTGTCTGCGACACCAATTGTCGGAAACAAATTGTCTGCAGATAGTAATCTGTTTTTATCCTACAGTTATCCACATATATATTGGTTTTTGCTGAATAAGTTTTCATTGCTTTACCCTATTGATTTGTCCAATCTACCAATAGAAAGGTCTCGTCGAGACGATTAAATTGGTGTATTGGAATGACGGAAATTGACGAAACAGCAGAAATTTGGCCAAAATTTGTCTGCAGCGGTCTTCCACTGTCTGTGTGTGTACGTCGCGCCGATTCTGCCACGTAAGTCTGAAGAATTACCACTAATGGGCTTGCTGCTGACACATCATTAACCCTCCCCCCTCCTCTACCTCAAAAATTACTTAATTTAATTATAGTCTAGGTTTGAGCTTATTTTGTTTTTACATCTCTACTGTTCAGTGGAAACCACGACCACTTCATAGTAAATAAGGTTGGCACTAAACTACACCCCCTCTCCCCCCTAAAAGTCCCTAATTTAATAACACCTAGATTTGGAGTTTGTTTAATAACATTTCTGTAAATGTCTACTGTAGGACCAATTAAATTAATATTATTTATACTCTTAAATCTTAATTTTATCTTAATTTTAATAATTATCTACTAATTGAATCTTAATTTCATAGTAATTTAATTTATATTATTTTTATACTAAAAAAGATTAAATATTAATAAAGTGTAAAATTACATAATTATTACAAGCAGCTCCAGTTTAGTCTGTCGTCTGATCCTTCCAAACTCCATTTTGATTTTCTTGCAAACCAACAAGTGCTTATATGTATACATTTTTGCCAGCATGTAAATCTGTTGGGTCAAATTAAAACTTTTCAAATCTTGGTCAGACTTCCTGGCTGAGATTTAAAATAATGAGATTTCCAAGAATTGTTCTAAAACTAGATTTCAATTACTCTCTCGTCCAATCAAATTAATTTCCTGGTTAACCTACTTCTTGGATTTCGTTGTGGAAATCCAGATTTGCCCATTGGGAATCTGAAATCTGGTTGTTTTATAAAGAGCTTCCGGGCCTACAAAAATCTCATTGCAGAGAGTTTTTCAAAGGGAACAAATGTGTGAAGTTGTGCTGGGTAAGTTCACAATATTTTCTTAATTATTTATTATTAACTGAAATTTCAGTATGTGTGAGGTAAAAATGAATATTTAAAAAATTTAATTAACACTTAAAGGCCATAATTTTTCGTTGAATTGGAAATAATTTAACACTAAGTCTCCATTATGTACGGTACACTAGGTAGATTAGCTAATTAATTAAGTATTAATATTGTACAACACCGTTAAGCGATGATTACTGGTTTAAGTGTGTAGGTTTATAGTACACTCGCTTAGTTAAAAATTTTAATGTTAAAACAATGACAAAGTGTGCTGTGTTTTTAAAATGCTGTAATACTTACTAGACAAATCAGCGAGTACACCACCACCTAACAAAATAACGCGTTTTAATTGTTTAAAAAGTCTTTTATAATCGCTGGTCTTCAATTCAGCACGACGTAACAATCTATTTTTTACGTGCTTGTAATGCGTTAAGTCACTATTTTAGTAACAAACTAACAGCATTTCAGAAAAAAACGTGTGGTGTATTTGTGTCAATGGTTTTAAAAAATACAATATACGACAAAAATGCAATCAGACTGCTCACAAGAAAATATTCCCCGTTTTTTTTTAGTGAGTAATCATCTGATATAATTTTTCGTCAGTATCTACTAATATAATACTCATTCCGGCAAAAGTAAGGAAAGTGAAATTTCATTACTGGAAACACGTGCAACAATCGCTTTAAACTTGATTACAATTGCGATGCACGTCACGATTTATTGCTACCTTGCAAACTATGTCTGGTCGCGTGAATGTGGCATTGCTGGCGGGTTATTGAGTTTAAAAAAACCAACCAGCGTTTCAGCTAACAGCAGATAACTTTAAACAAAAAGACAATATGTTGTTAATTTCGATTCCCCCTATGGGCCTCGAAATTGGCAACCTGATACGCTGGAAAGACGCTTTTATTTCGTAGATGCAGACTTGGAGAGCAAAGTTGAATTGTTTTAAACTGGGTGACAACAATCTTTACATACGTGAGCAAATGAAGGAAAATTACTTGCAACAATTTGATGATGTGTGATCCGACGTGAATTGCTTCTAGATGGAAATAATCACAGACATTACCTTGCAACATAGGGCTTGCTTGCATAATGAATGCTGACTTTCTCGGTGATACGGTTTTTTAGCATTCAGTAAAATACAAGTATGTGTCTTTTCTGTGGGTGTAGTCACGGAGTTTACCTTGCAACAGGGTGCTTGCTTCCGTACTGAATGCTGACTTTCTCAGTGATACGGTTTTTTTTAGCATTCAGTAAATCACAAGTGTGCGTCTTTTCTGGGTGTACTAATAAAATGTTGCAAACGCAATTGATTTTCCTAAGAAGACCAAACACCGGGAGAGGCTATGACCGGGAGACAATCACGGAGATTAACTTGCAGAGGGCGGAGGGGGAGAAGAAAAGGAGGGGAAGAGGACGAGGGGAAGAGGAGGGGCGAGTAAAACTGAAGGATCA